>LJPH01000404.1:0-42881 GCA_001430925.1 Byssoonygena ceratinophila
AGCTTCTTGCATTGCATTCTTGAAAGATATGCTACAGTAAAATGATAATATCATAATAAAAAAATTTATCACAACACACTCATGTCAGAATTGTGCTATTAGTGATTGCAAATAATATAACATGTTATTTAATATTGCAGTAAATAATAGATATTATTACAACTTACTGTATTGACAGGCAAAAATTCTTGCAATGCCAATTGCTGTTGCAAGAGAAAGACAGTGAAAAAATCATGAAATAATTAATACACAGATTCTGATTTTCAAACTCTGTTTATATTTGAATTTGATGATATTCTTCTCTTTTAATTCTTGCTACAGTGAACTTTCAGATATATTCAAAACTGCACATTCATTATTGATTTTCTTCATATTGACAGTTGACAGTCAGAATTAATATTGCCAACTGTTACAGAAATTTTCTTTCAAGAAATAATGAAATTAAATACAATCTTCAATAACTCACTTAAAGTCATATTAAATTCAAGAACATGCCCAAGTCTCTATCATTATACCAATTTTATTATAATATGAAATGACACCAGATTAAATTCAGTCTGTTGTATGACAAGCAATACACAATTCATTTAATGTTCAAAGCAATAATTTAAATACTAAATCATGCATGCTACTTGCAAAGATATTTAGTGCAATTGCCTGAAGTAATTCAGTATTGACATTTCAGATTCTAACTAATTCTGCTGATTTCAAGAATATTATAGCAGAAATTCAAATAATACTGCAAAAAATAATTGATATTATTGTGATGACTGCAGATTTACTGCAGTCAGCTGCACAGATTATTCTAATACTGAAATTCTGACAGCTGTTTTCTGCTTCAAGTCATGTTTTATTTAGAGAGAATTCATTGAAGATAATATCTATTGCATTCAAAGTAAGCAAGACATTACAAGCACTAAAGAACAGACTAAATATGCATATTGACATACACTACATAAATCAGATAAAGAAATATGCAGTTGTAAATAACTGTAATGTATTGATAGATAAAGATAAATACTGTAAGTACAAGAAACTTGTGCTTCAGATAAATAAACAGAATGTTGAGAAAATATTACTGATACAAGAAAGCTTTAAACACATATTGTTACTTATTCTTGATAATGCATTCATGAATATAAAATTCTTTATTAGTAATTAAATCAAGCAACTGCATCTTGAGTGTTTAATATTCATTAATAATCTTCTTCAACTGAATTCTGATTTCAACAGACAGAAAGATGATAATCCCAACATGCAGATGGAAAATAAATCTGGCTTTACTGAAACTGATATTCATATTGTATTAAATATCTACTGTTAATTAACAGTCAACAATAATATCCAGCAGCTTGACATATTAACTACTTATCTGTTAAGTTTATCAATAACAGATTTCTTCATGCAGCAACTGCAGAATTCATACAAGAAAAACTGAAATATTTCCAACATAAAAGAATCTGATTTCAATTCAATTTAATTTTATAAAAAGATGATATTTATCTTCTGACATGAGATTCATCATATAACTTTGGCACAGAATGATTTAGTTGAGCATTCATATAATATCAACACAAGAATAGATCAAATTTTCATTATTTTCACTCACTGCTACAACAGTTAATGAAAGATATTCTTTATAATATTCTCAGTTGAAAAAATTCAGCATGAGAGAGTGCTGGATCTGCTGATTTTACATGTACAACAAGCTGATTTTCTGATTATTGAACTGTCTGCAATTCATAAATCTAGTCTTTACACAATATCTGTCAGTACTGATTCAGAAAAGCTTATATTAAATTCAAAACTTCTAACAATCTTTCTGTATTGTACTTGAAACATTTCTTTCTTATAGTTATTCTTTGTATGTACAGTACATAATAGATTTGAAATTTATTAGAAATTTCAATCTGATTTTCTTTGAGTTTCTCTAGAGTTTTAATGAATTATTAGATATTTCTGCAACTAAATCTGTTCTGACAACATGTAAATAATGATAACATTGCCTGATCAAAGCAACATTACCCAAAATGTACATTACTTATAAAATATACATTACTTAAGAATGTATGTTGTGGCAACATTTAGTGTGATGTTATGATAGAAATCAGAGCAACAAGATTCCAGATCAGAACATTGTTGGAACTGTTGATCAATGGTTTTGGAAAAATCTCAAATTCTGGTATGGGTTCAGCTCCACCCTGTGTGGCTGTGTGGCCGGGGTTTTAGCCACAGTCATGAGCCACATACTGTACCGTACCGTACTGTAAAGTAATTCTCCGATTCTCGAAAAGTCAAAACTCTCTCTTTCCAACGCTGAAAACTCAGGCATATCATCGATCATTATTTATACAAAAAAGGATCCCCCGCCAGTTCGTGTCAAACTCCCAAGACCCGCGCTATAACACCCTAGTACGGAGTACTCCGTCAGCAGAAGAACCGATACGTCTTTTTCCACAACGGCCATTCCGCCCTCTCGGCCCGTTCCTCAGCGATCAAATGCGCCAAATGCAAGTCGCGCCGACCAGTCTTTAAATCCATATCCCTAGCACGTATAATCTTCGTTTTGAACCGTAACTTGTATGAAACATAAAACAAAATAACAATGGGAGCAGCAAGGTAGACCGAGAACCAGCTCTTCACGCGAGCGATCGTAGGGTCTTTATCCATCTCGAGAAGAATGGGTGAGACCCCAACCCAAAACTGGCCCACAAGGACAAGCAAATTCAACATAAGCCCGATCCATGAACCGGCGACCCCGGGCTGGGATGTGAAAGTCAATTCGTCGAGACTATGGCCCTGCGCGGCCCAACCGCGCCGGAACCGAATATGGGCTAAACAAATGGAACCCCATGTGAGGATGGAGGATAGGCCTGAGATAGCCATCATCCAAGTGAATACTTCTTCCTGCTTTGAGGACGCAGCGAGAAACCCGAGAAGACCTATTGTGGCTGCAACACCAATTGCAAACAATGGACGGCCCCGACGGTCAATGTAGGCTAGGAAGCGGGGAGCCTGGTGCTGCTCAGCCAGAGCTGCTAGGGTACGTGATGAGCCGTATATCGCGGAGTTGCCAACTGAAAGAACGGCGATCATGATAACCACGTTCATAACAGAATCTAGGCCCTGAATTCCTGCATCCTTGATGGCTATGACAAAGGGGGATGCCTTTGTATCTGCTTTTGAATTTGGGCTGAGTAGACGCGGGTCTGTGTATGGGACTAAAACCCCAACCACGGCCAACGCAATAATGTAGAAAAGTGTGATCCTCCAGAAGACCTGTTTGACCGCACTTGGAAGTGCTTTGCGGGGGTTTGCTGCTTCGGCAGCAGCTAGACCAACCAACTCGGTTCCAGTGAATGAAAAGGCTGCATTCACGAAACAGCTGCAAATGCCTTTGAATCCGTTGTTAAATGCGCCAGGGTTCTGCCAATATCGAAACCCAATATACGAACCACCATCGCCGCCAATGTTAAGAACAACTCCCAAGGTGCTGATCGACGTCAGAACGGATTCGAATATAGAAGGTGAGGAAGACGAGTGTCAATATGAAAGATATCAGAGGTGACGTACATAAAAGCAACGATAGAAATCACTTTGATTATGGAGAATATAAACTCCGCTTCGCCATACCCTTGGACGCCGAACAGGTTAATTATAACGACCAAGGAGTAAAAGATGGCAACCCATGCGGCAGGAGATATGTGGGAAGGCCAGTAAGAGACTGTTATGGAGGCTGCGACAATTTCCAAGGGTAGGATTGATAGCCACTGCACAGCGTAGTTCCAGCCCATAGCAAACCCCCATGCGGGATCCAAAAAGCGGGTGGAAAAGGATGAGAATGAGCCAGCGACGGGGAATAAGGCGGCCATTTCACCCAGGGCATGGACAGTTGAGTATACCATGATTCCAATGAGGCTAAATGCAATTAGAACTGCAGCTGGTCCACCGAGAGCAAGTGACCTCCCCGAGCCGACGAAAAGACCTGTGCCTGTATGCGCATGCACAACTCAGCATGTTTCTCAAATCCACAGAAAAGAAGAAAATAAATTGCATAATTTGCAACACAGAACCCCCGTACCTACAGAACCTCCAATGGCAATCATTTGGAGATGACGACCCTTTAGCTTCCTTTTCAAGGGCGAGAGGGCCGTGTTCGTAGCAGCTTCTTCCGCATCAAACGGTTTCCCAGTACTATCGTTTATCTGGCCGAGCTTAGAAACGCATGCATTTGGATTGCGTTTAAACCCGTCTAAAAACCGTTGCCAGGCGCTCCGTCGGGCCAAATCGTCGTCATAATCATAGTCCAGCGAGCTTCCTGGAAAGGAAGAGGAGGAACGGAAAGCTCGGAAAAGCGACGCAGCCGGCTTTGGCTCATCTTCGGAAATTGACGAAACCATATTGTCACGGACAGATATATCCGCGATTCAGGCTCTAAGGATTCGATATCAAGATTGTCCACCTTCTTTCGGGTTCAATCGAACAAGGCCATACGATCATCGCAGAGGCATAGAAGGCAGGCAGCGAAAGAAAGATAAAATCTTTGCAATATAATAAACAGTAAAGAGGTGAAGAATAATGCAACGATTCCAATGCGGGCGGGGTGGCGGAGAAAGATATCGCAAGAGTATGCTTCGAGGGTTTATAATCAAAAACAAAGAACCTGAGAACCCGAGAACCAGGAAGGCAGGTCAGTAACTAGTTAACTGAAACTAATAGCGATATTCGGACATGATAATCATCTCCATATTGCTGACTAGCTTGAAAGCATTCGACGGCAGAGCGGTCCAGCAGAGTCC
The DNA here is from genome assembly GCA_001430925.1 of Byssoonygena ceratinophila. Lineage (NCBI taxonomy): Eukaryota > Fungi > Ascomycota > Eurotiomycetes > Onygenales > Onygenaceae > Byssoonygena > Byssoonygena ceratinophila. Next base: position 4,800 of record LJPH01000404.1, read on the forward strand.
AAAACAATCAGCGTACCGGATTTGGAGTTACATTTCTGTTGGATTTCGTCAAGCAAAGTTTGAGAAACACTGTGCAGTTGCAGGCAAAGTCCATGGTGAAGAGTGCTGATTTCTGTTGGTTCATCACCGTTCGTGTCTCCAAGCGTTGGCGAATCGGCGCTTTTTGAAGCCCGTATCCAAATGTTGGGAGCTCCGCCTGTCTGGGCTCGATGGCTAGCGGGTTGCGGATAGTCTGACCTGTGGCAGCCAGTGTGACTGATGAACCGGCTGATTTGCTGCTGGCTCCTTTCGTCCCTCTCCAGACTCTTCTAGAAGCACAAGAAGACCAGTTGGAGGCGTTGAGGAGACCACTTAATTTGCACAATTTCCGGTCAGCCTCTGTTTCGCTTGTTTACCGCAAAAAAGGGTTTTCTCGTAAGTCAGCCAGGAGTTCGAGAACGGAAGCTTGTTCTGCCAGCCCATCACCTCATTCACGAGTTTGCAGTGTTGACCTAGCTTTCAGGGTCCTTGGTTCTTTGATTACCCCGTATCTACTCCGTACTCCGTACTTATTCCGTAGATATATCTGGTGATGATATGGACAGAGACACTACTGTCATCCGAGTCATTTCTAATCCTTCTTCGTCACATAACCTCGCTTCCGGTCTTGTGCTATGGAATTATGATCAAGATATCGTGCTCTCCGTTAACTTAGACGAGATCTTCTAGATTTCCGGGCCGAATGCCCCCATAGTATGGGATCGAATCTTGAATCCGCACCGGGTTGGCTTTGATCCCCGGCTCATACCTGTCGTTTTCAAAGGCTTTGTATTCCATCTCAGACATCACCTAGATGACCTCCTGGCCACATATAATAATGTGCATACTCCGTACCTCTGGACAGGATGCCTGTTTCTCATGGTCTCTGACAAGTGCAAAAGTGATACTTCATAGGAAAAATATCATAAAAATCATAAAAATCATTCGACACGTCCCCAAAACTCCAGGGTCTAGATGTAGAAATGAAAGACTCCATCCATTCCGATCCAACCTGCGTCCAACTCCAGTCTAGCTTGCAGAACTGACTGGTCCCTCGCCGCCAGGGATTAACTGTAATACCAAATTGTCAACTCGATATTAATGAGCCACGCCAGCTTGACTTACCATGCAGATGTTGTTTCCATTCAGCAAGATTTTAGGAAGTTTTGTCTGGGCTCCTGTATAGTCGCTTGTCACACTGTCAACAGAGTAAAATTGGTGAATGGAAGACCAAGCCCATACAATTCCGTGACATCCTCAAGTACCATATCTAGACATAACCATTAGCCTCCTCATTTCTCGACCATTTCCGTCCATGAAGACAGAAAACATGAAAGAAAGGCGAATACATACTAACATAATCATCGAATCCTAGCAGAGTTCCGCTAAATTCTTTGGGAGCCGATGGTCGGTCAGCGAGGCCATTGCTTCTGATGATCTTCAGAATCGGACAGGCTTAACTCTACCTTTATCTCCCTTCATCACAACCCATATTTTAGATCCAACGCACTTGTCAATTAATTCTTATCCCATCAACATAGTTAGCAACCACACCTGACGGTCCAATATAGGAGTGGGGTATTTACCTAGTGGGAGTAGTTGGGACGCCATATTGGGGGAAGATGTGGGTGAGAGCACTGAATTTTATCCAGCAAGACTTAGAAGGGAGCTGTTGTCTGCTTGTAAAGACTTTGTGGTGATGTTGGTCAAAGTCTCCTCCTCAGTGTCTGATATCAGATTCAACTGCCCGCGAATGCAACTGTCACGTGATGGTTTGGCTTGCCCACAGAGCGGTTTTGGTTTTATTTTTTAACAGTGGAGAACTGACTATTCAGAATTTCACATTGACTAGTTATATGCTATAATAAATTCCAAAAAAACTGGTATCATACATGTCCAAACAAATGCTCAGTCATCAACTCCAATGCACAAATATGGCCCCAGACAACTGGAAATGGCAACTCACCCTCTCAGTGGAAGAAGTTTGGATACTAATGCTTCCTGCCTGCACAATGGACACTCTGGCTTTTCTCGCACCCAATCTCGGATACAGGTCCAGCAAAATACATGCCCACAAGTAGACACACTGGGATCTTTGAACGGGTCTAGACATAACGTGCATTTCCGCTGTTGCCCAGCTGGGATCCAACTCAAGGCTTTCCCCGAATCCGTCGAAAGGTCGTATCTGGGTGTATTTGGTGCTAACGGAGGTATAGAAGGAGGATTATAGACGCTCCGTAGAAGTGCACCTGGCTCGCCATCTGATACAACATCTTGTCTGTCCTTGGAGTGGCCATCTTTGTGAATGGACTCCACAACTCCCTTCGCGTGTACGACACCCTGCACAACAATTTGTAAAACCATCAATACCCCTAATACCTCATATCCAACTCTCTCCTCGCTCTCCCCTATTCGCTTTGAAAACACATATCGTAAACCCCAAAGCCGTTTTGAAATGTGGTAGTATGCGCCGGTGAAGTAGAACGCCGCAAGGTGAATAGCGTAAACCGGTGAAACCGACGTCAGCGAGTCCAAATGTTCAAGGATATACATTTGAAACCTCAGCGCCAGAGTTTGTCTCTTCTTTTGCTGTTCTTCTTTTGAAAAGTAGACGGTCTTTGCCTGCTTGCGTGCAATGCTTCGTTCCAGCTTCGCTCGCAGCCGGCGCCTAAAAGCGGGAAGGATTCGCTGCAGAGTCCACGGCATAAGGATAACGCTGAAAACATAGCCGGCACGTCGAGCCAGTGACGGAAACCGTAGGGAATCATTTTCCAACTGTACCACATCACAGTACTCCTCTCCAAGCGTTCTATTTCCGATAAGGGTGGTGAGTGACAAGTAAAAGAGCTCAGTTAGATTCTTGATCGCATCGGTGTGCGCATGGGCGAATCGGGCACCACGAAGAGTCCGTAGAATTGACTGAGCTTGAGTGGATAGTGTTCCGGTGATGTGGGCATCTTTCTCATGAGCACGAATGATGTCCGGGGAAGTCGCCCAAGGGAAGAAATGTGAGGTAGGCCGACCGCAATGGTTAGGGCTGGAGCTCGAGGAGGAGGAGGAGGGTGATGGGTGCTGGGAATCGTCGGAAGCCATTACAAAGTGTTGCTCACTGAGAACTCCAAGCGTGGATAGAAAGCGAGAGCGCAATCGCTGTGAGACTCATGCTGTCTCTCTCCGTCAGCTTTGCCTTGAAGCCCAGCGACGACAAGTTTACCTCGGCCACGCAAAAGGGAGCTGTCACGTGAAATGACCAGTGCTTATCACGGTCATTAGTTACATAATCACCCTTATCGGCCACGGGCCAAGCGTGATATGCAGCAAATAATCTGCAAGAGAACACTTCAGAGCTTCGACCCAAGATCCTTTTGTTCATTCACGAGGTTTTGGCACGGAGTGGAGTTGTCCGGCTTGCGATGGAATATGGACCCTGACTATCATGCGCCAGTCAATCCGGAAGGGTTCAATCTCATCCTCCCACTGCCTTATCGTGTTGCTGTGATATTAGTTGCAGGTATGATCCTTTTCCAAGCGACCTATTCCCGATGAGAGTCGGCAAGGCTAATGCTGTTGTTTTATATATACAGGCGTTTGGGGATGGGGACTGAATCTACATTATCTTTCCCTAGTAAAGATTGTACGTTAAATGCGTTTGGATTCGCTCGCGGTTCCAGAAAGCCTCCCCAGGCAGCACTCTAAGCTACGGGCATTCCGGCTAACAAGTCCTAGGATGTCCCTGCTCTAATCCGATATCCTTCACGTTCTTCGGCTGGCAGCGTTCCCGTCTACAAGTCGACGTACCATCTCGCTACTCTACTTTCCATCCCCCTTGCTCTCTCCCTTCTTCTATTCTGGACCATCACCCGCCGTTCCCCCGAGCTGGTTCTCGCCTGGGAAATCCTTCCGCAATCATATCTCTTCCTTTTTGTTGTTTTACTTTTCTTTCCACTTCATCGCCTTTCAAGAGCCGGCCGACACCGCTTGCTAGTGACCTTGAAACGAGTTAGCTTGGGCGGACTTGCCGAAGCCCAGGATGGAAAATTCGGCGACATCATTCTCGCCGATGTACTTACGAGTTATGCAAAAGTCTTTGGGGATCTTTTTGTCAGCGAATGCATGTTCTTCTCTTCGGGAGCATCGAGCACTGGTATTCCGAACCGCGCATGCGGCGGGCATCTTGCCATTCCGCTCCTTATTTCCATCCCAAGCATTGTTCGGCTTCGACAGTGTTTAATTGAGTATTCACGTGTGCACCGACAGGGTAATAGGAACACAGATGGCTGGGGAGGTCAACATCTGGCCAACGCGCTGAAATACGCCAGTGCTTTTCCTGTCATTATTTTGACATCGTTGCAGCGGAGCTATGACCCATCTAGAGTGGGCATGAGCGAGGCTGGTCTGCATAAATTGTGGTATGTTTGAAGATTTTATCGACTTCTTTTTGTCATCTTCTTGCTAATCACAATATGTGCCGGAATCAGGGTCTTAGCGGCGCTAATACATTCTGCGTTCACGTTCTACTGGGATATTTCCAAAGACTGGGACCTTTCGCTGTTCGCCGATCTCATCACCCAATTCCGACGCAATCCATACCACCACATCAACTCCGCCTCTGCTCTTTCCCGACCCCATGAAATCGACGAAAGTCTCGATCGCCCTTTTGGTCTTCGCCGTCACCGCTTTTTTCACGCTGATGGGATCTACTACACGGCCATCGTGGTCGATCTCATCCTCCGCTTCACATGGTTGGCCCGACTTAGCGTTCGGCTGAACTGGATCCACGATTTGGAAAGCGGAGTTTTTACCCTGATGTTTTTGGAAGTAGCGAGACGGTGGATGTGGATTTTCCTGAGAGTCGAAACTGAGTGGGGTGAGTTACCAACCAATTCTTCCTGGAGCAGTAAATTATGGATTTCTATGTACTGACTTTTGAGGCAATTCAGTTCGAAGCACCCGTGGTCCAGCACCAGATGATATACTTCTGGGAGAATTTACGCCTAAATTAGACGAAGATTAATTTTTAATATCTTTATGTTCTCTCTTTTAAATTCTTCCCACCGAGAATCCCTATTCTCAAGACTTTCTTTGGGTGATGTGATTTTAATACTGTATTGTCTAGACCCTTTAACACCCTTTATGAGACATCGCCCTTAACAGGCCAGTATTGTGTTCTATTTGAATAGAAATCATGGATAAATCAGTACTGTACTTTCACATTTTAGTCCTGTATATTGATCATGTGCCACGTTCAGGCAGCCTACATGAAACAATTACTCACCATCAAGCTGGATATACTGTGCAATGATGCAATGTCCTTTTCGCAGAATATACAAAAGAAAAGAGGTGGAAATGAATGAACAAAGCATAAGCTAACAACACATTTTCCATATTTTCAGAAAAATTATTTATGAATATATCGCCTATTTCGTACAAGTTCTAGCCATTTCATGGGAATGCTAGGTGGGCAAAATGGGAAGGGTGGGAACCCAAAGTAAATTCCCATTGTACAAGGTCCCTACAAAAGAAAGAAGCAAAAGAAAAAAGAGAAGAAGTCGATAAAAAGCTTGAGACGGATAATAAGTGAAAAGCCAGCGAACTCAGAGCTCGGTCAGGGTAAGGTGAAGATTGAAGAAAAAGGCCATAAGCTAAGAGGACCACAAGGGTCGAGCCTGCAGTTATTCGGATCAAGATGCTTGGGGGGGCACGATGTGCATCCGAAGGCGAAAGCCGCTGGCGGAAGGTAATCGGTATAGACACGCCAGAGCTTCCTAGAAGCGGCTGCTCGGGTCCTTTTCAAGGTACAGTACGGAGCCTTCATTTAGAATTGGTGGAAAACAAGGGGAAAGGAGTTGGAGCAATGATAGATATCTGGACGAAAGAATCTGCGTTTTGTAACGGTGAGCACCCGGGGCGGGTATGTTGGGAGAATAGTAAATAGAAAATATCATGGTGGTAGGGTAAATCAAACCGATGAAAATAAAATGATCTCCGCTGATGAGCACTTATAACGCCAAGGGCCGGGCATAAACCAACATCAAAGGTATGTTTCTTCCTTATAGGAAAGTCCAAAAGGAAACAAACGAAGCCATAGTTATCCAGAATGCGGATATAAAATATGTCAAAGAAGTATCTAATTCTACGAGACGGGGTCTGGAATTCGCCATTTGTTCTCAGACGGCTTCCCGTGGAAGCTTCGCCTTTTCACTTCACCGCCCCGGTGGATGATTCTCAAAGAGATCTTCCAGATACGCACTGGGTGCTCTGCCCTGTGGAGCAACGGACAGGTTCAACGAACTCGTAGACGGGTGCGCCTGATCATGCCCGCGGCTGCTCGGTGGAAGGCCCGGGGACCCAGGCGGGCTGGGGCCTGATCTCGTACGTGAATAGCCTTGGGCCTGCGGACCCAGGGGAGACAGGCCAATTGACGAGCCGCTAAGGTGTGCCAAGCCGGATCCCCCTCCAGGAGCCGCACTGCTTGCAGCATAATACCCGGCAGGCAGGTAGCCAGATCCTCTGTTTCCTGCGGTGTGCATGCTGGCGCCGGCCGTCGGCGAAAAGAACAGGCTTTGGTTCGGAGTGTGAGAGGGACCAACGCGAGAATGGCGGTCTTTGCCCATCTTCTCCCTTGACATCGAAGCACCTGCAGAGCTTGGATAGACTGATTTTCTGGCGTTCTTGTGCAAGAGAGCAGCCGCATCGGAATGGTGCGAAGTGTTTGTGGCGCGTCGCACTGATCGGTTGATAGACCATGCAACAAGAAGCCGCCATGCGACTACTATGAGACCGACGAGTCCGAGGGCCGCACCCACCGCGATGAAAATAGTTCCTTCAGGCAAATTCGATTTCTGCAGGTATGGAGCACCCTCTTTAGGCGGTATTTGAGGAGTGGGAATGACCGGTCCACCAGTGAGTGTTGGGAGCGTGAAGGTGGGCTTAGCACCCGTCCTCGTGCTATCGGTGGTAGTGGTAGAGGTAGAGGTAGAGGTAGTAGGAGTACTGGATTCGGTAGTAAGACCAGGAAGATTCTCGGGAGGTCGAGACTCCTTATCCGGCTTCTGAGTTTCGGTCGTTTTTGGCGTGGTTAGAGCAGCAGTCGTAGGCTTATCATCGTCGTCGTCTTTTTCCGTCTCGGTAGACGGTGCAGGCGGTGGCGGCGGCGGTGGGGGAGGCTTGGTTTCTTCCGGTTTCTTTGGCGGCTCTGTTTTGGGCACCTCCTTCGTAGGCTCTGGCTTGTCTGTATTGGGCACCGTGGCAGGCTCGGATTTATCTCTCTGGGCGGCGACGTGACCGGCCAACAGGCTGGTAAACAAGAAGAATAGAAGAAGACACAACACCGGCCTCGAGGCCAGTCCACCTCGAGGTCTTCTCATGACAATAGTTCCAGGCCCCAAGAGCCCTTGGAGATAGAGATACGAAGCACAAACAGCAAAGACAGAGCAAAGAGAGCGTAGGAAGAGTCGGGAGGCCAGAGTCTGTTGGCAGAGACAGACGGGCTGGCGGGTGATCTGGATGGATTGTCGTTTGTCTCTTCAAGTTGTCAGCCAGAACGGGAATGGTTGCCAAGGATCACGCGTCGATAAAGGGGCAACAAAGCAGCCGACTCTCTCTATAAATCTCTCTCTCTCTCACTCTCTATCTCATATCTTTCACTGCATCATCGCCAGCACCACGAAAGCATCGGGAGGATGATGGTATGTACAACACATTGTGATATGGAACTGTCAACATGGGCAGCTCTCCCCAGATCCACGGTCCACGTTGAAGTCTGTCTGTACCATGGATTACAAGTCCTTCACCCACCTCAAGGACTCCCCACGGAAGCCACTGAATGATCTTTCTTTCTTACGGATATCCCCAGTAAACACCGTCCTCACAAGGATATACAGAATTGCTACAGTCTGTTGCAACAGGCAATCCAGTTGGTGGTTTTCATACTCCTGCATATCAACATCAATTGAGCTCCAAACCAGCGAGCCCAGCCTCCCATGCTTCATAAAGAAAACCACTTTTGTTAAATTCCAGAATCCTTTGTGGTTTCTAACCCGCATGTGCAAATATTCAGGCTAGGCAACAATTGAAAACATTCAGAACTGGGCAGTATGCAACTCTGAGCCTTGCATTCTCATTTCCCAAACATTATCCCTTCCCCATGATGCGAAGCCCAAACTGCAATGCTGCCTTCAGGAACCGTTTTCTTCTTTGTGTCTCATGGGTTCAAAAGGATATTCCAAGGCCGATACTGTAACCTCGACACCTGACTGTCAACAAGCTGCGAAGAATTTCCGTCGTGGAAAATCCGTTTGGCCACGGGTGAATGGATCAAGCTGAGATAGAATGTGTATCCCGATTATACCAACCCGTTGGTTGCCGTGGTGGGTTCTCGCAGCAGATTTTAATCTCAGTTTTGAATCGCCATACTCTTATTAAGAGATTCATGGTCGGTGTTGTGTTCGATTTGTGATGGATACTGGAATTGAAGGCGGAATGGATGGATTTTCTTCATCCAGTTTTTCTGATGTATCTCACCGTCGATCTCCAAGACCTGAGGTGGCCCTGTAGGAGAAAAGCGAGTGTTTCGTCTTCATAAGCGATGGGAGAAAGGCTAGCAGCCATCCGAGAAAAGAACATTGCCAGAGCTCCCTATCCGGGCGCCATGCAGCCGTATATAACTTCCAACTACGCCTCCGACGGGTCATACCCTAGGCTGTACGGAGTAGTTAGTCGATAATGGGGAATATTAGGAGAAACAGTCTCTCCCGCCTCAAAAACGTCCTGTAACAAGGCTTCCGAACGGATTGAAGCGGTCAAGAACACGAGCGTTGCGTAAGAATCCCAATTAGCAGGGATGACTGCAGGCCACGCCGTCTAAGGCTCTCCAGTCCGATGCACGCTGTCGCCGGCTTCTGGGCGGTAGGATCAAGTCCAAAAGCCCACGTTCTGACAGGGGTCGATGTCTATTGCTGGCTATTAAATTGAACTTGCCTGGACAGAATGCCCCAACTCATTCTGGAATATCGCTAACTAGAGGGGAGAAAAGGCTGAGGGTTCTGGGTCCTTTTCTTATTTCTTCATCGTCAGTTTTCCGTATAGTCTGCACTTTTTTGCGTCTGCTTCTGCTTCTGTTTTGCTTTCTTTATTTCTGCCTTGCTTCCATTCAATTGCGGATTGCCACATGTGCGTCAATGGAAGGCCAGCAGTGGCGATTGTCGTTTCCCAGGCCTGCTGCTGCTGTTGTTGTCGTTGTCGTTGTCGTTGCTCGGGCACCATAGTTATAACTAGGTAGATCGACCATGATGCGATGATCCCGTCGAATCTCCTCTCAGCCACCTACTCTTTGATCTGATCGGTGGACGGCGAGGCGGGAAAAGCAAGAAATGAACAATCCCATTCAACCATCTCATCCGTACCGTAACTACGTCGCTACTTTGATTCCTTGAAAGTAGCGCGCTGTCTGCCCTGCCAGCCTCTTTTTCGCCCATCCTGCCCATCCCTTGTCCTCTCCCTCTCAGCTCTTCCCAGAACTAACTAACTACAGAGCTATCCCAATATCTTAGTCGCTTTCCACTGATCTGTCCAGAAACATCTTGAGAGATTCGACTTTGCTGCCAGTGATTTTCTCTTGTTCTTGTTGCTTTTCTGCTGTTTTTTCGCCTGTCCACAGGAAGCCTGTTTTCTTCTCATCTTCTTCCCCCCACTAACTACAGTTTCTTGGCCCATCCAGAAGAGAAACTCTCTCAACTTATTCCAGCTTTGATATGGGATCGTTGGCCATTAGCCATACCCTGTCAGATCCCATCCATCGTCCATACACGATGCTGAGCGCGGGACTAAACCAGACTGCTACCGTCTCTGATCCGCTCTTCCGCACTCCCTCACATGCTGCTCGTTCCACCTCGCAAGCAGATTCCGCCACTTCAAGCTCAGCTGATTCTGGCACCCAAGCTTCATCGGCCTCGATAGCTTCGTCGAATCCTCCTCGTTCCGCCCACTTGCAGAATGCTTCTAGCTACTCGTCAGCTTCATACGATCCGCCTTCCTCGATGACGTCCCACTCGTCCCCCGCCCATCGCCTTCCCGATCGCCAGCGTCCTTCAGCCCACCGCCACCATTCTTTCCAGTCCCATTATACACAGCAAGAGAGGCAGAGACATAGCCTTGAGCGTGCTGGGCACGCGCGGCCCAATGATCCCGCAGCACCGGCCCAGTCGTCTCCTTCGTCGCCCGTTTTGCAGCCAACGTATGGTTCGTCGCGGTCGCTCACCGGCTCCGAAGCCTCCTCCCCCAGTCGCATCAAAGTGCGCGATCTCAGTCATATTCAAAGTTTTGCCAGCGAGGAGATTCTGTCATCAGCATCACGGGAAAGGTCGACTAACGGGCTATTTCAAGATGCCGGTCGTCAATACGAAATCAGCTCAATGCCAGTCACGGATATCATCGAGATGGTCGCAGGACTCTTGACGAAGATCACCACCACGAACGATTCACAACATGAACATATCCATCGACACATTCCTCCACCAGAGGGTGCCACCAATCTCAGCCCACAAACTACAAGCGTCCTAGCTTTCCATGGGAAGAATGTTCCCAGCATCACGATACTTAACTATCTCACAAGGATACACAAGTACTGCCCAACAACTTATGAAGTCTTCCTCAGTCTACTTGTCTACTTTGACCGGATGACCGAAATGGTCAACAAGGGATACATCCAAAACCTCCGTCGACGTCGTGGCCAAGGATCCTCTCCTCCATCTCCGCCTCTCACTGTCACACCTGGCCGGCGCTCAGCCCATCTCATCACACCTCCTTCCTCTGGTGGCAACGCAGATCCACCTCGCTCTTACAACCAACGTCCATCTCCAACACCACGACGGTCGCCCTCTGCGAACCTAGACTCTATGTCGGTTGATAATGATGATGATCATGAATATGACGAAGACGATGATGATGCATTAGACTTTTCGCATTATTTCGTTGTTGATAGTTACAATATACACCGCCTTGTCATTGCCGGTGTTACATGCGCAAGCAAATTCTTCTCTGATGTTTTCTATACTAATTCAAGATATGCCAAGGTCAGTCCCGAAATCCGAGCCTTTCTGTTGCAATTTTCTAAACTGGTGATTGTTTTTTTAATAGGTCGGTGGACTCCCGCTCCCTGAACTCAACCATCTCGAACTCCAGTTTCTCCTACTCAACGATTTCCGGCTCGCCATTGCAGTTGAAGAGTTGGAGGCATATGGAACCATGTTGGTGGAATTCTATGCCAGAGAGGTCCTCAGCCAGCGAGAATCCCAGGGGCAAACGGCCCAACCTCCTTCTCACACTCCGCAGGCAGGAGCCAGGGGAAATACTGATGTGGGAGACGGTGTATACATGCGTCCTTCCAGTGTACGACAGCTCTCTGAAAGGTCGATGTAGAATGATACATCTGCGCTCCTCCCGGGATCCTTTAGTTACACATGCCCATCTGTTTTTAACCCCCTTTTGTCACTACGACGAGCAGATAAGAGACACTCCGAGCCCTACCACCAAATCTCTTGAAATATTCTCAGCAGATATGACATTCAAAATTTATGCATATCGGCCTGTCATGTGTTTCTTATTTCTGCCAGATATTTTTCTACAATGTTAATTCCATTTTTCTTTTTCTCCAAATTCTCTGAACCGGGGCTCTACTTAGATGCGGTCCTCCTTTTCTTATTCATTGTTTCTCTCTACCCCCCCCCCCCCCCCCCCCCCCCCCCCCCCCCCCCCCCCCCCCCCCCCCCCCCCCCCCCCCCCCCCCCCCCCCCCCCCCCACCCCCCCCCCACCCCCCCCCCCCCCCCCCGGGGGGGGGCCCGGGGGGGGGGGGGGTGCCCCCCTTTTTCAACAAATCAATTGCACTGAATTCATATGTCCGTCCATAGGCTTCTTTCGTCTTCTATGCGTGTTCATTCTCAAGGGGGTCAGGTGCCTTTTTCGCCTTTTGATGATTTCCCAAGTTTTCCAAAGTCCGATCTAGGTCAATTTGCTATGTTTCTCACGGTCTTAATTGTAACTGTATGGAATGAAATTTGTCCCAGCTGATCAGGGGGAAGAAATTTTTTTTTTTTACATCATTCATTTTAGATGAACATCTTTAAGCACAAACCCATCACAAATATATGCTCTCTTCATTGTGTCTGTCAGAAGGTCACAAGGATTACAGAGTACAGACATTACATTATCAGTAGGGTTCATGGAATGAAAAAGAGAAAGGAGTTGATTTTGATTTATTTGAATACTGTATTCTGGTCAACTTATCACTTTCTCTAACACGAGCTGGATACCCAGCACAATGCTGAACCTGGACAGCCAGTTTGTCAGTATCACAAATGCATTGACTTCGCATGCCTTGTATGTATGAATGTACATGTAAAACTGTATGTCTGCATGATTTCATGCATGTCCCTGATACCCAAGAGTCCCAGAAGCTGAAAGGAAAAGTAGTGGCCCAAGAGAATGAGCTGTAATATAAATTGCAAGAAAAAGAGAGACGTCTCAGCTTGTTGCTTGGTAAGAAGAAGGCTCATCAGAGTCATCATGCAGGATTAGACCCCAACAAAAGGCTAATAATAGGGGAAATAATATGAAAACAGAAAATGAATGCAGATTAAGTTATTACAGGAACCTGCTGCAGACAGCAGCACTGGCATGGGGAATTAGTGGGAGGGATGTACACAACTCCCATTCAGTAATCTTCTTACCTCCCTGCTTCCTTCACTATGTTCATAAACACATCCTCATCTCCCACAACCTCTACCGCCCAGTACCGTCCATTCTGCCCATTCGCCACTGTTAGTGACGGAGCGGATGATACAGGCGCGGATCTCCTCCTGATCCCTAGACTTTTGGAACCCCATCCTAGAATCGCGGCTGCAGCCGCCTGTCCCTCCTCACCAGGCGCCAGGCTTAATAGCTGGGCTTCTAAGCTGCCCAGCACCGCGACGCCTGCTCTAAACAGTATCCTGTCCCCTTCAAAGACCCAGCAATCCCAGACACGGCTGAGTCGTTCAAGGTCGAGGCCATTGGTAAAGACTGTTCTGAACATAGGCTCCCAGATCTCATTATCCGTGAGGCAAAGATTTTCGCATAGATGGGTTGATAGGCGCGGGAACTTGAGACGGAGAGTCGCGGAGGCGAGGGAGTAGGCGCGGGCAATGGCTCCGGGATCAGAAGTCAAAAAAGCAAGCGGGACAGGGCGATTAAGAGCATTGGCTAGCGTTTTAAACGTTGCCGCGGGGGTGTGGAGTTGTAACAAAAGGAGGGCGGCAACCGTCTAGAAAACTTTATGTTAGGATGAAAGTGAAATTCCCCAGCTGTTGGGGTAAACTTACATGTGTGCCATAGAGATATCCGACGTCGCTCCGATACATCGAATATGCATCTAAAACCTGAACCAAGCTATCATACAGTGGCCCTTCTTTTGTGAAAAGTTTCAATTCTGCGAATGCCTCAGCTGCGTCACGCCGGATCGCTTTAAACCGTTCGCGTATATGGCTATTAACGCCAGCCGTGTCTTCTTCACATTTGGCCCGAAGCTGGTTTGCTCTTTCAAGAGCTTTATGGAATGACTCCTCTGTCAAAGCAAGCCCGTTACCAATAGCACGCTGCCAGGCCGCTCCACGCGACCGTGGTGTGATTCCTCGCCACCATAACTCCCGCGTGCGGGGCTGTTTGATAGCCCGATCCCAATTGGGAAACACATGTTCATCCCAAATGCGCTGCAACGTCTTTCGAGTATCGTCTCTTCTGCATTCCGTCGAGGCTTGCTGAGCTGCTTTCCGCTTTTCTATAAAAGGATCCCATATTTTAGAGACGCATAAACATATGGCGAACGGAGAATCTGCTTACCAGCTTCACGAGATAGTTCCATCATCCTTTTATATTCTCTCAAGTGCCTCTTTTCTTCCTTTTGGTCTTTTGGCGGAAGCCAGCTAGGCCTTGTCCGTGACAGTACCTTTTCCTTCTCTTTACTTATTGGAAGCGGGTCAATCATGATATTGGGCCTTTGGAGTGGCGGAAGCTCGATCATGCTTCCCGACACACGCTTCGCCTTCTCGAAGCTCAATTTGGCCGGTTTTCCTCCTTGTATACGTTCTTCGTGGTCCCGAGCTGATTCGTCCGCGTGAAATTCAAGGGCCTCTGTCAGGACTTTGGCTTCTTCAGATAGGTCCGACAGGACAACGTTCCACGTGTTGGCTCTCGGAAGCCGGCCACCATGTCCACGCAAATGTCCCATAGAGCTAGACCTCGGAAGTCTGTGGCGACCCCTGGTATGCCGTGACGGAGAAGTAGATGGTGACAGAGAAACGACGGGCGGACAGGAGACGGTATGTTCTAGAGGAATTGGCCGAGGAGCCGGACTCCGGCTGCTCGACCTGCTGTTGCCCTCGTGGGCTCGTTCGTGGGGTGGACGGGGCGATATTGGCACGTTCCACAACGCCGCATCCTCTGGCAGTTCGTCATCTGAGTCATGGTATTCATCCTCAAGCTCCTGAACGCTTTTCCGGGATGGCCTCGAGGACGATCGGAATGACCCGTTGGGTGTCGGAGGTTGTCTGCTTGACGACCTTACAGGGAATGTGGGGGAAGTGCGCATTCCCATGTTATTGGGGGAAGGCGACCGGAATCTCGGCGTCGAAAATGACGGGGCGCGCGGCTGCAATGACGGGTTCGAAGGACTCGGGGAGCGCCTTCTTCCACCGATGTCGCGAGGAGGCAAGGCAAGCGACTGCATGGCGCTCAGGGCACCATTGATCTGTGCCCTCAATGGGGGGTAATCATTCTTCTTCTCCGGAAAGGTTAGCTCCCTCACGGGAGCCAAGGAGGTAACACTTCGCATCATCGCATGCCCACCAGAGACTCTCCGCAGCGAAGTGCGTATTGCGACTCTGTCCTTGCCGAAATGGCTATGGTCTATACGCGTGACTTCCAGCTCTTCGTCAAGGCCAATGTCTTCAAAGTTGGAGATGTCGGAGAGGATGCCATCCGGGGTGGATCGGTGGGAGGAGGAGCGAAAGGACGAGGATTTGGAGGATTTGGAACCGGTGAGATCGGGCGGGGAGTCTGGTGCAACAGAAATCGTGTTCACGGCATTATCGATCATGTTGGATTGTTCGTGGCTATAAGCGGAGATGGAGGAGGGAAATTAACGGTGGTTGAGTGGGTATGATAGTATCCAATTGTTATCGTTCAGTAATCTGGGTTTCCGGTTTCACAACGGCATGCTGGACGGCTGAGCACTGCTTAAGCCATTCCAGAATCCCACACCGGCGTAATTAGTATAAAAAAAATAAAGATCGGGGAATATTAGTTATACGGAAATGCTGTGGGATAACGAACGACAGGGCTTGGATGAGGTGCTGGGATTAAGGGGGGAGGGAATGATAGGATCTTCCTTCCCCGGACCTGGGGGGTCCTTCAAGCGAGTGACATAAAGAGATACGGGGGAAATAGATGGTTCGAGTAGCACAGGAATTAAGGCATTGGGGCAATTTAAGAATTACGAAGTATATGTAGTAACGACAGCGTGGAGGACGACAGGCAGGGAGACAGGCACAATCTGTACGCAAGCACAGGAGACAGTTGAGATGAGCAGAGAGAGAGAGTCAGCAAGACAGTTGAGAGAGCAAAGGAGAGCAAGGGAGAGAGAGGAAGAAGAGAGAGAGAGAGAGAGAACAGGGGAGGGAGGAGAGACAGGATGGATGAGATGAGGTGAAGTCCGGATTTCCCAGTTAATTGCAGATTCCCTTTTCGGGCTGAACCCCCCCTGCCGCACGCCCATCCCGCTAGTCCCCATCCCGCCTAGTGCTGCCAACAGTCTTGTAATTTACACCCTCACAGCAGGCGGAGAGCGCGAGAAACAATACTTACGGTATTCGTTGAGTTGTTTATTTCGGGGTTCCTTCCTTCGGGGGCCAATCATTGCCGCATTGCTCAGGCACTATTGCCGAGAACGGACTAGCTGGCGATCCACCCGCGAGTCCGCTAACCAGAAACAAGCTAGCTGTTTGTTTACTGGGGATTTACATACAACTAGATTCCACACAATTTGCACATCCCATCTTACCCGACATCCGCCGTGCTCTCAAGACAAAAGACGATCGCCAATATTGTATAGCTGCACAGTTGTTAGTAACTGACAACATACCGGAGTTGGATGATTCTACATCAAACAACCAACTGGCCCGACAAGAGCTCCTCACGGCGTACTCCGTATGTATACAGTGGCTCACGGTTGACGCCAAGGACGCAAGCCACACGACGTGGTGGGTGCTGCAAATTAAGCAATCAAAACATGCCCGCGCTATGTTTCATCTCTCTACCTACCTATCTTATCGTCATCATTGCACACGCTGCGTTCTTCTCTGCTCGTGCTGCAGGCGACGGGTGACAGCAGAGCGTGTTCTCATCTCATGTGTGCCTGATACGACCATTACGAGGCGACGCAGAGAATATTGCGATCGTCACATCTTGGGCGGCTAGTTTGACTTGAGCCGTCGAGTGAGAAAACTGCATCTCCATCAAACCTCACAATCTTTGCCGTTCTACCCACAGACAGGGATACTTCATCTTTTGTTTTTAATCAGAACCGGTAGTTGTGCACCATTCTCCGCCCATCCTTGACCACTCTCCACAGTCTACCCGCCTCTCTGTCTCCCCTGCGCCTGGAACTTGTAGTCCTCGCCACGTTTTCCAACCACCGGATCGTTCCCCCCAGCTGGCTCTGCTTCTTCCCCAGAACCTCCCTGAACGCTTGTATTGCCAACCACCGAATCTGTGTACTCGTGATCACCTTGCATTCAACCCCACTGTCAACATCACCATCGCTGCGGATAGAGTGTTTCATGCTCGAACGAATGAGGCGCACGGCGTAGTCCAGAAGCCCGGCAATGGTCTTCGTGAACATGTCCGTCGACACACCCCGCCTCTTACCACCACCACCGCCACCACTCCTTCGTCGCCCAAGCGACCGAAAGTACGCATACATCCTCACGGCAGAATCAATAAACGCATGGTAGATACTCGCCAACACCACGCTCGCCGAGTTGTGCTTCACATCCAGAAACATCGCGTGCGCCTGCAGCTTGAACATGGCCAGAGATTTGCGGTAGAACCCTTGCCCGGGAGCCCTCCTCAGCTCAACGGTGAGCGAGTCGCACACGTGGAGATCGTCCTGCTTGCGGGTCCGATCTTTGCTGATCGCCAGAGTCTGCGTATCGATCAGATTCCCACAGTATGGGAACTGGTGCTCCGACCGCTTGTCAAGCCGCGGAATGCTGTGCCCGCTTATCTCGGCGTCGAAATTGACCAGCGTCTTGCCGGGAGTCACGGAGATGCCGTACTCTTCATTTCCATCTAGCATAACCTGCAGAAACCGCATGGCAAGCGCTCTCTCGGTGGTGATGAGCAAATAGTCATCGATCAGACGCAGGAGAAGAGCCCCGTCGCCGTCCTTTATAAAGCCGAGCTCCTGCTGCTCGTGCTCGCCGTAGAAGAAATTGCACAAGATGCTGGACACAACAGAGCCCTGCGGAATCCCGTTCTTCTGACGGTAATACTTCTTGCCAAACTTGACCAAGTTGTTTCGCACATGCTGCTCCAGCATCGCCAGCAGGTCATCGGTCTCGTGCCTCTTCTGATTTCCAGTATCGACATACACCGTATTTCTCTTCATATTTTTGTTTGCCGTGATGAAGTCGTACGGAGTCTTGAAATCCACGGCCGGGGCGGCTTTGGAGATGAACCTTCGAGTTGGCTTAGCCCGTTCTGACCCGTTTGACATGCCCGGCTGGTATAGAGCCTTGACTTCCGCATATTTGCTAACTCGGTATTCGTCTTCGGTGATCAATCCCTCAACGAGACGCAGCAGTCGCTTCTGAGGTATCGTATCAAAACACGCTCGAACATCCACTTTGGCAAAATACAGCCGTTCTCCTCCCTCCCCCATTCCCTTGCGGCAAAGCCTTTGACGAAACTCTTTTAGCCGAACGTACATGTCGCCAACGGAACCCATCGACGACCCCATCAGCTCCGCGTTCAAGCTCTTTTCACAGTTGAGAACCTGAAAGACAGATCCCAGCAACACGTTGGTACTCGGACCCAGCTCCACCTTTCCATTCCACCTGGACTTGACCACGACCCGCCTCCTCAGGTTAACGATGGGGCGAGCGCCCGTCCGCTTGGGAAGCATTCGAAGGGTGCCGCAGCCCAGAGTCCTTTGCGACAAGATTCTAGCGGCTGATTCTTTCTTGACTTCTTCGAAAACAGTAGTCTTTAGCTGGGTGACTGATGGCTCGATGAGGTTCTTCCAGACGTCGTGCCGGAAGTAAAACAGGCGGTTTCGGTGAACGTTGGATTCTGTGACGTAGAAATTTGAGCGGATTAGGGGAACGAGGAGGGAGTCGAACACATAGTAGATGAATTCGAGAAAGATCTCCAGACGCTTTTGCTTGTCTGGTAGGCAAAGCTTAGTGCTCTTCCCATTTTTGTTCGGAGGGTTCAGCCATTCGACGCATGTTATCTGCATGAGACGGGTCAGAGCCTTGGAAGTTTCGCAAGGAGATATATGCAAAAGAAAAATCGCACCTTCAACCCTTGAACAGCGTCATGTAAAGACAAGCTTTCAAACCGTCGTAGTCGAATAAAGCCGTCTACTTGGCGCATCAGAATCTCCCGATTCCTCGCGCCCTCCTCTCTAGCACCAAAAAGGTCGTTTGGAATCAACTTCTGGAGCACAGCGCGACAAAACGCAGACACCGCGGCGACTGGCGTGGCAAAGTCTGTCAAGGCCGGTCCCGACTGCTGTATCTCGGTCGGTGGTTGTTTCTGGGACGGGCTTCAAGTTAGCCTTTTGTCAAAAAAGGGATATGAATGAATCGGAAAAAAAGGACGAAATCAAAAAAGGTACATACCCCTATAGGACAATAATATCTTAATAGCTCTACATACGAGCAACGCTGATGTCTCTTTTGTAGCTTCTGAATCAACACGACCAACCCGCCGCGCAGCCTCTTTGGCAGTTTATCTGGATTCTGTTGTGGCGCTTTCCTCCGCGTTTCTAGCGATATTTCCTCTTCGCGCAGTGTATAATCCTCAAACGGCTGTGCAGTCCTCTTGGGGCTGACAGCCGACGTGAAGACGTTATGCAGGCCGAACTGGCGCGGGAATATATACTTCATGATGTGTACCGTATGCTTTGGGTCGTTGCAGTCGGAGTATCGATTTAGAACATCTGATTAATTTTTTTTTTCTTTTCGTTAGAAGGGTAATGAATGGAGCGACTGCGATTGAGGAAACCCTACGGATATGCTGCAGGCCGAGCTTGACCTCGCCCTTTGCATTCAATGCCGGCCGTGCATAAAACATTCTGCTTCTGACAAACGCGATATCCCGAGGAGTGCGCAGTACATCTCCGGCCTGAGCTGCGGCGTGTTGTTTCTTACTCCCAGCAATAGCCACGTCTCGGTTGGATGTCTCTTCATCAAGAGGTTTTAATTCTACCAGTTGGATTCCTGTTTTTTTTAAAAAAAAAAAACGCGTTCAGTTTGTCAATTTTGCGCCGATCTATGATTAGGCTCATGGCTCACCACTTAGTTGATAATATGTCTCTCTATTCGAGTCCAACAGGACAAACAACCCACAATCCAGCAGAAGATGGAGCATGATCTCCTCACAGCTTGCTCCAAGGACATTGAGGACATCCGTCCATGGGAAGCATTTCAACATCGATACGCTCTTGTTTGGATACTGCGGTACAATGCCCGGGATCCCAGCCAGGGCGCCATGTTCCTGATTCGGGACGCGATGGCTCGATGCGCGCTGGAAACCATGGCATAGTACATGGTTATGCCGAGGGTAAGAGGCTCGGTGTTGATTGAACAGGGTCAGGATGGTAAAGTCCACGATCTACCGAGTTTTGGGTCAATCTTCTTTAGTACCACATTCATGTTTTAGAGTGATTTCCGGAACACAAGGTCCCGGAATGCATGCAGGGCCGTTGAGTAAAACACACACACACCATCCATCAAATACTGACCTCACTCATCGAACTCGTAGCACCGACATCCGTACAACACAGCAGACTAGAGCGAAACTGTGATTGGGTGAACGCCGCAAAATCTCGCTGTCTGGAGTGAGCGTCGACGTGATTTGGCGGTTTCGAGACACCGACTAATGTCGTGTCCAGCAGCTCTGCGACCTCTTGGGCGCGAGTGCGTTCCGCTTCGTCCTCGGCCGCTTCTTGGCTTGTAGAACGGGGACGGCTCCTGGTGTTGTTGTCGTCGTCTCTGGTGGCATTGGAGATGCCGAGAGACGCGACTTTCCGTCGACGTGACTTGGAGGTTGGCGGGAGGAGTTCCAGGAGGTATGAGCGCAGCTTGATGACGCGTGGATAGTACAGTGAGAGCACCGGATGTATCTGTGCGGTGGAGGTGGACTGTGGCTCGAGACGATTGAGCTTCTCGCTCGCTTCTGGTCGTGTTGACTTGTTGACTCGCTTTTGAGGTCTGTCCTGGCCGGTGTCGCGTGCTGCACGCTTTCTTTTCTTCGCCATGGTACTCAACTAAATTGACTGACTAACTACTGAGTCGCGGTTGTTGGTTTTGGAAGACGCGTAGAAGTTTATCGTCTGTTCACATCACACACATCCATCGTTCCAGAACACTCGTCATATCGTCAGCTGCGGGTGATACAACAACCCACCACCAACAGATAAAAAGGGCCCAATTCACAATATGGCTACGACTGTGCTCCTTTACTGCAGTACTCTGTAATTTGAAGCTCTGCCTTCATCTCCGAGAAAGCACTGGGAGGCTTGGCGATTACGCAGAATGGAAATCAATCTCCCAGGATACTGTTGATACTGTGAACTCGGAAGAATATTCCGGTCTGACCTAACAAAGAATGAAGGAAAAAAAAGGAATTAATTATAAAAACTCGCTCAAAGATTTCACGTTCTGCTGTGCCATGGACCGGGGGGGTGTTTTGTCATTTGTTAAAAGAAGCTGCACGGCCAGACGCTTGGGGAAGACAGCGATCTGGGCTTGCGGTTCCGCTGTGAAGGAACCACGGTTCAGAATCAGGAACCGCACGGCTTTTTGTTCCTGATAGACGAACCAAGGTACGAGAAATTAATCAATCGGAGAATGTGGATTTTCCACTGTGATATTATACGGACCTTGTCTCAGGCTGTGGATTGCAGAAAGGGGTCCGCTGGGCTATTCTTAGCATCTTTCGTCTTTCCGTGTAAGACAAGACTGCGAGCTTTCCCGACGGATGATGGTTATGAAGTAATTGAGATCGATGAGGGAATCTGTGATGAGAAAGGCGGTGATGATGGAGATGTTGCGGTGAACAGAGAAGGATTCCACAATAAATCGTGTTCAGCAAAGGATTTCCGTTCTATTCTTTCTTTTTCTCCCTTGCTCGGGAACTACTGTTTTATTTAGGGTCTGCGGGCTGGATCGGCAGGGCCCAGAACCGATGGGGGTCTTTGTTTGAGGAAAAAGCCTGCAGGTTTGGGCTGATAGTCGCTGCATATAGCATTCTTCAACAAAGTCTGCGGTGACCGATAGCGGCATTTGATCATGGAACTGGATCAAGTCAATCAATTGAAGGGAGAGAGAGAGAGAATATATTGCTTTCAGCTGGCTACCTTAGTTATACACAGCCTTATAGTTTAGAGATCACCAGATGCGGGTGGCGATCATCGAGGGTAAATCTTCGACGGTGATCCTGGGGGTGGCTGATAACAATCAGTGTTCATCTATGATAGAGGAGAGAACTGATTCATTGTTGATGCTGTTTGCCTTGGAGCAGAGACTCTAGCAAAGCGAGGACTGGGGTCTTGTTTGCATGTAACTCCAGTGCTGGCTGCTTTGCTGGGCATGCCTCACAGCCCATGTGTCCTCCAAGGGACCTAGTCAATCAATCAATCACCACTTCACGATCATTGTAAATGCCAAAGGGCCCCAAATGAAGAGTCCTCTAACTATCAAATCCGGCCCCAGAGGTGGTGAGAGTGTTACAGGGTCAGACATGCTAAATTGATCTATTTACCCACTCTTTGTCTGGGGATAGAATCATAGATATGGGAGATGGAGCTGGGCAAGACGGATAGACGGAGAGATGGAGAGAGAGAGTGTTCATCGTCATCCTCGCGAGCTAGTTTCAACTCATGATCTCTTCAATCCATCACAGCTCACTCACTATCACCACCATCACCACCATCGCCATCATTACACAGACATAACTACTGGCTCAAGAAAAGAAAAGAAAAGGTCTTGTTTCTCTCTCTTCCAATCCGATCCAGCTGGCTCTCTCTCGGCTTTTACTCGTTCTTTGACTGTCTGTCTGCTTGTTTCTCTCCCACTCGCTTCTCACCTCCTCTCCCTCGACGACACTATTTGCAAATCCCTGCACGACTACCTTGCCCAACAGAAGCTCTCCTCTGCCTTTCTCTCTCTGCTTTCTCTCTGCTTTCTCTCGTCTCTTCAGTCATCTCCTGCTATCTCCAAGGATCTGGACTTGCCCACTACCCACTCCGTACTGCTCGTGCTAATTTCATTGCTTTGTGGTTTGCAGCCAATGACTCCCTTGTCTCCCCAACCTCTTGATCACCTGCTGTGCAAACTGGCGGCGTTACCTTCTCTCCCCCAAGAACCCTGACCGTTAGTTGATCCTCGTCCTTCTTTTTCTTCCTTTGCTGCTGCGCCCTCCCTCAGTCCATCAACAGAATCCCTTTCAAGCCCTTTGCTCTCCCGTTTTCATCCAAAACACCCCGTCCTTCACGTCTTACAGGAAACCACTCGGCTCTTCCAAACACACCGGCCCACGAACCCACCCCAGCCATGAACATGAACATCTCCCAATGAACAGGCCAGCAAGCTCGAGGGCGCCGGAGTTGTAAACCTTGTCCACTCTTCTGCCACGTCGTGACGCTACGTTCATCAACCCAGGAGACCCTCTCTCTCTCCCTCTCTCTCTCTCTCTTCCCTCGCTCCCCGGCCATACCTGTCGCTTGTTCAGGCATCCATTCATTCCTCTTCGTTTTCTTCCAATTCTTCTATCTTTTCAATTCTTATTTTTCCCCTTTCTCGCCTACTACTACCCACTCGTGCCTAATGCCGGGCTGGCAATTTCAGGTTTTCTCCCGTCAGGCGCCTACCCGTACACAAGATGCCTGCCCAGGAGGCCGATCATAATTACGATTCTTTGAATCAGCATTTACATCCGTTCTACCACACAGACCCGACAGCACGTCAATTACTGTCCCGGAACCACTTCGACAACGACGCTGATGCTGACAATGCCGTTTCGCAACGTCCCCCATCCATGTCGTCCCCTCAACTCCCGCTCCTCCCTGCCACCACTTACTCTCCTCCACGTGCGACCCGCCAGAAACAACTCTCCCTCTCCACTAATCTGGTAGATCAAGGACATGACAACAGTGGTCGAGATGAACTCTCCCCTGATCCTCGGGAGTTTTACCTCCAATACCGCGATCCCTTTGGCAGCGACGGAGCGGGTCCCGACGATGTCGATATGACCACCGCCTCATATTCGAGGAGATCTTCTGCTGCTCGTTCGAACGCCTCCATTCCCTCCTCCCAACGCTATAGGCCCTCGTCTCGCGCACATCAGTTTTGTTCCAGTCCCGGAGCCCATCCCAGCGACCTCTCGCCCCCCAAACATCGTCGAGTCCCCGTTTCGCCGTCTGCCAGCAGAAACCGTCAGTCGTCTTTGAAGGAATTGGTAGATAGGTTCAATCAGACCAACGACGAAGTCCTCCCAAGGCCAACCGGCCGACCCCCTTTCGCCTCAGCGAGGACTGGAAGTCCCACACCGGTGCAACGGGCACACCCTCGTCCACCGAGCCACAGGGCAACAACCTTTGATTCCCGTTCGTCCGTCCGATCCAATACTGTCAACAGCAACAACACGGCTTCGACAAAGCAGGGTGGCCACAAAACCCGAACTCCGCAGAATATCGTCAGGAAGCCTCTTTTTGGAGAGATCCTACCTCTAGACACCTTTGCTGCACGACAGGAACGAATACGGACATCTCACCAAAGACGGGGTTCTGACAGCTGCATGCACTCGCCAGGTCCCATGTTTCTTGACATCCCTTTGGACATTTCTGCCGGCTGGTCCCCGACCTCACCAACAGCATGGTATCTGGGTTACGCCACCCCTTCCACTGACGCCGCCGTCGCTAACACCACCACAACCACCACCGCCACCGACGCCCACGATCCTCCACTCCTCCATCGCAGATCTCGTAGTGACTTGGGAAACTGCTCCCAGCCCATGACTCCCGTTTCATTCAATCGAAACATGGCTGTCAAATCTCCACTTTCACCTACTTCTCCGCCAAATGGCCGGCGAAAATCATGTTCCCAATCCCGCATACCGGTGGCCACACGTCGATTCAGCCACACTTCCGATTCAGGGAATTCCTCTCCTTCAACAAGGACAAACTCGGCGTTGGATCGACATCCAGCGAACATCACTTTACCTCCGAAAGGAATTAGTGCTTTGCCCAAGCCATCTCCGAAACTTTGTCCCTCACCAAAGTTCCGCAGTCCAGCTAACTCGCCTATATCACCCGGAATCACTTCGCCTGGAAGACGAAACGGCAGTCGTTCCCACAATCTCCAACCACTCAAAAGTCCAAGTCTCACGGCCATCATTACCGCCCCTCCTCCAAAGCAATCTCCTCCGCTGAGAAGTTCAAGACCTCGCCAGCCTGTATCAACCGCTACAACCACTTCTTCTCGAGGAAAGGTCGTTGATCGAGTAACCGATTTCCAAAACAATGCTATGACTCCGAAATCACCCCGCACAAATCGCACGAAATCACGGCGGCTACCGGAACTGGGCAATGTGGACTTCGCCGCCCGACGTCAAAGAATACAACAAGCTTTCAACAAGTCAATTGAGGAGAGCAATAAGAAGGAGATTGCAAAGAAAGCACAAAGAGCCGCCCGCCTCAAGGAGGCTGAACAGAACATTCGGCAACGCAACAATGCGTCCCAACAATTCGGAGAACGGCCAGCGGCCATGGCAGAGAAGATTGCCCCGAAGTCGCGATTCTCGACGATCGAATCATCCGACATGGGCGAGGACCATGACACTTTTGTCACACCCGAAGAGGGCCGTTCCCCAAGTATGGCAGAGCCCGCAGACAACGCATTTAGGAATGAGTCCAACGCACACCCGGCGGAGGATCTAACACCCATCACGGATATGCTTGATATTCCCGAGCAACACTTGGCTGATGCGCGCCCTTCCTCCGCGTGCTCAGACACTGCGCCACAGTCTGCGATCACTGTCATGACCGACACTACAACAATTGATATCGAGCCGCAAACTGATTTTCCCCAACCGTTACAATCTCACCGTACTATGTTAAGTCATATCATGCAGATGCGTGAATCTAGCCCAGATATCACCGACTCAAGTGACGACGAAGAAGACTCCTCGTCATCCGGGCGCGATAAGGAGTCGATTCAGATTATGCTTCGTCAAACTTACTTTGAGCCCATAGATACGAGCAGTGAAAACCTGGAATTCGCAGAGGACGTGGATGGATCTAGGGCTCACACAGAGCAGCAAAGATGGAGCATGAGCTCTTGGAGCTCGTCGATTCAAATCCACAATAACCAATTGGTGGAAGAATCAACGTTTTCGGACGGACAGGCGGAGACTCTCGCTGATGATGATAGAGCGCCGCCATCGACATGTGCAAGCGACAGGAACGTCACTCCACAGCCACCGTCGCAAGAGCCAGATGCTAGCGAATCGTCCGGGACTGCGCAAGAATCGAAACCAAAGGAAGGTACTGAGGATGGTTCAGCGCAACAGGCCCGCCCAGGAGAAAGGTTCAGTCTCAATTTGATGCACCGATTTCCGGACCTGGCCAAACAGGCGCGATGGGACACTAAACGAGCAACCCAGCTGTACCTACAAGAACTTGCGAAGGCTGGCTTCGGTCAACCACGGATTCCTGAGCCGATCGTGAAGAAGACCGAGCCAGAAAAGGAGGTCCTTTCAGTCGAAACGTCGCATGATGAGGGTTTGGCTGAAGATGTAGTTATGCTGCCAGAATCGAAGGCGATACCACCGTCCGATTATGTCCAGCACCTTGCTAACCTGAATCTGAGAGACGATTGGGAACGTGCTTCACCATCGATTGCCGACTGGATGCATTTGGCTGCCACTGACAAAGAGGAAACAGAAGAATGTCGTGATACTGACGGGGATAATACATTCACTGAGCCAGGGCGTGACAATAACAGGACTCCTCGGATGCCAGGCTCTAGACAGAAGAACCATTCGACTTCAACAGCAAGCGGCAATAATGGACTTGGTGTGACCATTCACGTCCATTCCCCTCAAGAAGGTGACTCTCCCACCATTCCCGAATTGCCAAATTACCCTCCGCCTCCCCCTCCTATGGTTTCGCTTTCTCCACGGCCCAGTGTGGAGAGGATTTCCCAGCCACTTCGTACACAGACACCCCCGAGCATATACTCTCCAAATTCGCCGCCCCCGATTTTACCTAGCACCACGTTCGTGCCGAGAGAATATGGCGCAAGCGCCAGAGATAGCAATGACTCTTC
Organism: Byssoonygena ceratinophila; assembly: GCA_001430925.1. Taxonomy (NCBI): domain Eukaryota; kingdom Fungi; phylum Ascomycota; class Eurotiomycetes; order Onygenales; family Onygenaceae; genus Byssoonygena; species Byssoonygena ceratinophila. Next base: position 31,464 of record LJPH01000404.1, read on the forward strand.
ACTCCATCAGACGGGGGCCACACCCTCGCCTCACACTGTAGCTTCATCAGTTACTTCTCAGGATCGACAAACCGTGCTTCAAGGCAGTGCTGAAGTCCTTTCTCCAAAGAACACCCAGACGCCGGAACAGCGTCGCCTAAGGAAAAGGTTTCTTGTCATCAAAGAACTTGTTGATACGGAATATACTTTTGGTCAGGATATGACAGTAGTCGTCGACATCTACAAGGGGACCTCGAGTTCCTGTGGTCTTACTCCCGAGGACGTGAAGACCTTGTTTGGAAACTCGGAACAAGTCGTCAAGTTCTCGATAGATTTCCAGGACGCTCTGAAGCAAGCTGCAAAAAGTGTATACGTGCTGCCAAAGTCACAGCGCTGGCTGAGCAAGCGTGCTAGCAAATTTACCCCAAGCATCAACAGCACGGAAGAACCTGAGGTGTCAGACGATGATAAAGATCGAAGAACGACAGTCGGCCAGGCATTTATGGAACTCATCACTCGAATGGAAAAGGTTTATTCGGAGTACCTTAGAAATCATGACTCTGCAAACAAGACCCTTGATTCGCTCCTGAAGAACAAGAACAAGCATGTTAGTATTTGGCTGAAGGAGTGTCGCGATTGGGCCTCTGATCTCACAACCGCGTGGAATCTGGACTCTCTGCTGGTCAAACCGGTGCAGCGAGTGCTGAAATATCCTCTGCTGTTGACCGAGCTGCTCAGCGCAACCCCGACGGATCACCCAGATCATGCAGCCATTGCCAATGCTCTTCGCGAAACCACCGCAATGTCTGTACGTATCAACGACATGAAGAAGCGTGCAGATGTCGTGGGCCAGGTCGTCAGTAGTCGGAAACGGAAAGAGTCCGATGTTCGCGCCGGACTGTCAAAAGCGTTTGGGCGACGTACGGAGAAGTTGAAACAGCATGTTGGGCTCTCGGAAATGTTCACCGACAAGGGATATGACGCTCTCTCGCAAAGGTTTGGCGACAACTTCTTCCAGTTGCAGCTGATTATGCGCGACGTGGAGCTTTACATGACGGAGACGCAAAGTTCCATGGGCAAGCTCAACGATTTCATAGTCGCAATCGAGGCGTACATGACTGTTGCACCCTCGAATTATCCAGAGTTGGAGAGCAAGTGGTGTCGGTTTAGGCTCGCCTTCAAGGACATTATGTCGGTCGCCTTGGTCGATCATGTAAGTAACTCCAGATTAGATTGGCGGGCTTCAAAGCTAACAATCACGTCCAGCTTGCTTCTGTGAGAAAGAGCGTTATCAATCCGATGGTGACCCTTCTAAAGCTTCATGATGGCCCGCAGAGAGTGATGCAGAAGCGGAACAAGCGATTGCTGGATTACGTCAAGTATAAAGCTATCAAGGATCGCGGCGATAAACCAGACAAGAAGACCTCGGACCTTGGAGAGCAGTTCACTGCGCTAAATGTCACTCTGAAGGAAGAGCTTCCGCAGCTTCTGTCTTTGACGGGCAAGCTGATGGAGGCTTGTTTGAATAATTTTGTTCAGATTCAGACAGTCTGGCACACTTTGATGCAGAAGAGGCTTGGTTACACCATTGACCGTATGCCGCAGGATGTGGCCCAAATCATTAATGACTGGTCCGGTGACTTCACATTCAGCGAAGCCCAAGTTCTCTCCCTCGGAGTATGCAATGGCACGGTTCTCGCGGACACAATGAACGTCATCAACTTCAGCACGCCATCAACATCACACGGGGTCGACTCGGCGTCGTCCAGACGACCTTCCAGTACCACGACACGAACGTTCTCCGTGGAGCATGGTGCATCCCCCAAGGTTTCCGTGGAGTTCGGGGCAAATCCATCTGTAAGCTTCCTGCAGTCATCGACTCACGGGGATAGTTTCATGCACCACTCCAACGGATCCCATGGTCACGTCGGCGGACGCTCACGCACCAATTCCAACTTTTCCAGTGCTCATGTCTCTTCCATGGTGACGGTGGTAAATCAGCCAGCCCGGAGCAGCACCACTCCTAGCACGGGAACGACGAGTACCGCCTCTTATCGAACGTCCGATGCGTCTCCCCTCCTACCGCAGCTATCCTTGGATACACCACGCTTCCCCGAATTCTTCTCTGATGCGTCTACCTTGAATAGTATTCCGACCAGCAACTTGAGCCGACCTGCCGCTCCTGATCTCGCAGAGCATCCCTCCTCACCTGACGTGGCCCGGTACTCGGGATTTTTCTCGTCCGCGATGCCAATGGCGGAGCCTTCCGTGCCACTGACAGCATCGTCAGACTCCCAGCTCGGCCCCAAAGAGCCAAAAGTTCTCTTCTTAGCGGCAAGCATGTTCGAGTTTAATATCGATCGTGCACGCCGGGAAGCCGGGTATCCGTACCTGACCTATGTCGCTGGGGAGATCTTCGATGTCATTGGTGAAAAAGGTGACCTGTGGCTGGCAAGAAACCAGGACGACCCGACGCACCAGGTCGGATGGATCTGGACGAAGCACTTTGCGAAGCTTGCGGGTTGAAGAAAACATTACTTTCTTTTTTCCTTTTTCTCGGAGATGCGAGGTTGATTTTTCACGGACCTTTGTATCAGACGAAAAAGTTATTCGATTCTTTTTCCACCGACTCATAATTCCTTATGCCATTCCTTTATTTATCCCTTCCTTCACCTTTTCTTCGTTTATTTTTTTCAAAACTTTTGGCCTGTTCTTGAATAATTCTTCTCATGTTACATGACCATATGTGGTTTCTTCAGCAAAGGCGAATGGCATATACAGGCGCATGAACTATGAATCAGGGTCTTCTTTCCGGATATGATGATGATGGTTTCTTTTTCTTTTCTTTTTCTTTTTCGCCGGGGTTCACTGGCCCTTTCCGTTATTTATACCACTTTTTTTTCATCCCCTTTCTCTTGCCATTTGAAAAATGCGAAAGTTCGTCTGCTTATCTCTTGACAGACTCATGTTCTTGTCCGTTATTTTCTGATGATATACTGTGTCCTACCTCGGGATCATGTTCAGGGCCCAGCGCCGATGCCGCTATTCTGTGTATGAGCGTTTTTCCTCAAATTGTTTTAATTCCTGTTCGACTTTTCTTCCACCAGGCACTCTTTGACCAGGCTCAATTCGTGTTCGGTTTTTCGTGGCTCAGACTCCTTTCTCGAGTTAGGTGGAGGGAGATTGCCGACGCGATGTGTTGACTACATACTTATTACCTTTTATTTGTTCCTCTTCTCTGAGAATGCCTATTCTATTTACCGTTCTGATACCCTTTCTCGTCAACCCGAATCATAAAAATAATCGCGCGATTCGATTAAACCCATAGGTCTCCTAAGAATGCTTGTATATCTTCACACTATTTTGTGGCGTTTGATTGGCGCGAGCTGTAAAATGAAGCGTAGATCTAGACCTCAGCGCCAAGCGGCCACGGCGGGCAATGCGCGATGCGGGTTGGGTGGCAAGGGAAATGAGCCCGTCGCTTCAAGGTGAGCAGGTTGGGACTCGGAAGTGATTGCTGCCACGCAATTGCAGCCTTGCAGGGGGATATAACAAGCACCAGGGGAGAGCTGGTACGATAAATTCACGATGAAAACCCTTTTTCGCGTTGGTTTTGAAGGCTTGGAATCAAAGGCACGTGAGGGCGAGCTTGCTCTGAGTTAGTTACATCATCGGAGTCCGTCAAGCAACATCCGCCAGAAGATCATCATCATCCCATTCCCCTCCTCTTTTCTCCCCTCTTCCCGTCTTCAACTGTCTCGTCCATTCATCGCTTCAACACATCTACAGCTCACCTCTTTCTCTCGAGACGGCGGCATCCTGAGTTGGTATGTTTCGTCTTCCAACACTTTCCTCCCCTTGTCCTTCCCTGCTCAACATGGGTTACATCGGAGCTTCCCGGCTCCATACTACAAACATCCCCAGCATTATTACCCCGGATACCCTCTCTTGTTCGAATCTCGCTTCTCACGCCTCATTCACTCACAATCCTGCTTTGAGCTTTTGTCGAGTTGCTAATAAATATAGTCAAGAGCAAAAGAAGGACTTCGCTTTTTCTCTACCGTGAGACGTCCCAAATATTAGCTTACAGCACATCATACATACATCCGGGCGCATACATATTTTACATCGCCAAATTCGGCCTTTGAACAACTCTGAGAAGATCTACTCGCGATGGGTGAAGGTATCAGCTTTCACCGGTTTCGAGATCGGATGCGTGGGCGATTGGGCGAATCGGTACGTTTCAGTCTCTCTCTCTCTCTCTCTCTTCTATACCCAAGACAAGACTCTCCCCTTTCTCCTCGCCCCGACTTCTGGCACATGTCTACTCTTTGTTCGCGTGTTTCGAGCCGACCGGGCTTTGTGTCACTACTCCTTTCTTTTTTTTTTTTTTCTTCTTTGAGGAGGCAACATTTTTAAAAAAGAAGGGAGAATTGGTTCGGTATGCAATCGCGTGGCAGTCGCCTAGTATAGTCGTCGTTTACTCCTTCTTGCTCCCTACGCGAAAACGATCCCTCTGTTTGCGGGCGCGGTGTCTTTGAGGATACGAAGCTCGCGCGAACACTTGTTTATTCAATTGGATTTTATTTTTTTTCGGCCATGAGTCTTGGGAAGCTTTGGCGATACATTGGTCGAGAATGCAGATTGTGCGGTGCTGACTTGATGCAGACCAGCCCGGATAATGTTTATCTTAAATGTAAGTTTTGTCCTTTGGCTTTGAGATGGCCTCAAGGCATCCCGCTAAATCTATTGTTTTAGACCATGACATCAGCCGTATGTGGTCCTCGTTTCGTGCTATGGAGGTGTTTAGAGAGGCGTTATTGACGGGTGTTCGGTGATAGTGACGACTGAGGATGTCGACACACTTAAGAATGATTGGTTGACTGACAATGTGAGTCCTACGCCCATTTTCTGATCGTGTCCCTGAGCGCTAATGATGGCGGTATAATAGGTTATTGCGTTTTGGGAAGAGTACGCTCCCACACCCAACTCCCCTTTGCTCCTACAGTTTTACTCATGCATGGCTAGATACCTTGAGCGCGAAGTGATATCCCAATACCAAACCACCAATATCATCCTTCTCCGGCCTAGCATGTCATATCTTCTTTACCAGACACCCGATCCCCGCACAGTGAGAAACGCTTTACCAGATTTCAGTAGGGCGAGCCACATTTTCCTGCCCATAAATGACTGTCGCAGCGTCACAGAAGCCGAGGGCGGAACACATTGGTCCCTACTCCTCGTTTCGGTCGTTGACAGCGTTGCTTTTCATTACGACTCCCTTCCGCCGGGAAACCGCAACGAAGCCCTTCGAGTAGCACAGAAGGTCAGCATCCTCCTGGACCGCGGATTCCGCTTCGTCCACCTCGACGACTCGCCGGTTCAAGAAAATAGCAGCGATTGCGGCGTTTTCGTCTGCATGACCATGCGCCACCTCCTGATCGATAGGCTCCTGAAGGCCTGCACCAGACAAAAGGTCAGCATGAGTCTCGGCGGCAAGAAGATCAACGCCTCTGCGGGAAGGAGAGAGATGGTGCGGATAATCGACCGGTTCAGGAAAAAGAAGGACCACAAAAGATCGTATGTTCCTTCGGCTTTTCTTTTTTACTTGAGCCTTCTCGCCGCCATCCTTCTTGCAGCCATGCCCTATTCAGCTGTGTTTCGCGAACTCCCCGCCATGTATTCCTTCTATGAACAGATCCCTCCGTATTGGCAAAAGGTTTTGGATATAGGGAAAGCATGTTTTCTAAAGCTGATTTCCGGCGATTCCGCGACGGTTTGAGATTTTAGGCCGACTCCGAAAAAGTCCTTTGCGAAGTTAACCCTGAGTCCACCGGGGACCGGGTGACATACGATTGCAGATTCAAGATTCGTCCCTTTGCAAGTTTTCGTGCGGCGGCGTTTCGCGGAATAGGTGTTTTCTTGTGTGTTTCTTCCACTTGTTTCAAATTGCAGAGGACGACGACGCTAGCCAGGTTATGCCTTGAACGGATACCTGCAGTGGTGGAAAATCCCGTCATGGAACTGTCGGGCGGGTGTAATATTACGAGACATGACATTTCTCCCCTTTTTTTTCTTCTCATTGTTTACGAGGCGTGGGGTTGGGATGGGGTTGGGGTGCTGGTTTAGCAATGGAGGAAATAGGGCGCAGCTATGCAGCTATGACAAAAAAAAGAACAGAGATATCCCATTTTTCGCTTTATGCGGACTAATTTTTAATGGCGTTGCAAGAATGATGTTTACATGATCAGTATGTGCATCCAGTGTATTCTCTGTCTGCTTTATGACTGCTGTCCACGGTGCAAACTGGAGGCCGTATGTGTATGATGGTGATATGTCTTTTGGTGTATAGTATGTTACACATAGAAGTGTTCAATACCAGCACCGACGGTTGTGTGTTTACACCCAGGGCTCCCTCAATAATTGAACTCTTATGACGCTTTGCACCGAATATACATTTGATGACCATTGCTGTTTATATCCATCGACTCGACAGCCTCTCTGCATATGACGTCACACCAGCCAAAACGCCAAGATCTCTCGAACTTCTAGATTCTTACCTTTTTCGGCAATTTCGACGACGCCAAATCCATCATCACAGTAATTAACGGATACTGTGATTGAGGGCTATGGGACGACAGAGCGCGGTGCTGCAGCAGAATCTACACACCTTCGCGACATGTAGAGTAAGCCAAATCAACCGTATGGGACTGAGCTTCCTTTTCCACTCTCCTCTCCTCCCTTAACTACTTCTGCAAAAGCAAAGGAGTTTTACTAAATCGTCCAGTAACTAGTCCCGCAAGATCAACCAACGCACATTCTCCCAATCATCCCCACCCTCTCTCCAAAATGGATCCCTCCGACAGAACCGCATCCCCGCCGCGTACTACCGCGGCGGGACATCTCGCGGCGTGATCTTCCACGCCAAAGACCTCCCCCCCGCGTCCCGCGCGGACTGGACATCCATATTCCTCAGCGTCATGGGCTCCCCGGATCCCAACGGGCGCCAGCTCGACGGTCTCGGAGGCGGAATATCGAGTCTCTCGAAGATCTGCGTGGTGGGCGCGTCGAGCCGGGCGGGCGTGGATGTGGAGTTTACGTTTGTGCAGGTCGGGGTGAAGAATGCGGATGTCGATTATTCCGGGAACTGTGGGAATATGAGTAGTGCCGTTGGGCCGTTTGCGGTGGATTCGGGGATTTTTAAACCGGTGACTACTGTCGAGGAGGAGGAGGGTGGGGATGAGACGGTGCGGATGCTTAATACTAATACGGGGAAGGTTATTGAGGCTACTTTCCGCGTGTGTGATGGCGAGGCGGTGGCGCGAGGGGATTATGCGATTGATGGGGTGGCGGGGACGGCGGCTAGGATTAAGCTTGATTTTATGGACCCTGGGGGGTCGAAGACGGGGAGGATGTTGCCTACGGGGAATGTGGTTGATTACATCGACGGGGTGCGTGCGACGTGTGTGGATGTTGGGAATCCGTCGGTGTTTGTGTCTGCTGATGAGTTGGGGATACGCGGGACGATGCTTCCGGAAGAGACTCAGGGTGTGCCTGGGCTGTTGGAGCGATTGGAGTCCATCCGGCAAAAGGCCACCATGATGATGGGTATGGCTGATACCCCTGATAAGGTACCGGCGTCTATTCCGAAGATATGTTTTGTATCTCGGCCCAGCTCGCATATGCTGGTCTCTGGTGAGATGTTGGATGCGGATTCAGTCGATGTTGTTGTGCGTGCGATTTCTGTGGGACAGCCGCACAAGGCAATGCCGATAACCACAGCGTTGAGCCTGGCCGTTGCTGCCAAGGTTCCCGGCTCTGTTGTGAACATGTATGCCCGACCTGGCGTTCAAACAAAAGATGACCTGGTACTTGGGCATTCGAGCGGGAGGCTAACTGTGGGCGCCAAGTTTGATGCTAATGGAGAGGTACGCAGAGCAACTGTATATAGAACTGCGAGGAGACTGATGGATGGCATTGTATATTGGAAATGATATGTTTTTTTTTTTTTTTCTTTCAGTTTAGGCCTATTTCAAATCTGTATTGTCAACATGGCTCGGTTCATGAGCTCCAGCTTCAACATTGCACGCTTCACAGGATTTACCTCGTGCACCAGGCAACCAAGATATGGTAATGCATGTAGCTCCTTTTACAATCATGATGTATTTTGATCCTTCCGGCACCTCAGTAATTCGTATCAAAAAGAGCTCAATTCACCATACTACCCAGCATCAGCCATCAGGTTCCAAACATATAGCTCCAAGCCAGCTTCTTACATATATTCGCCCACTGGGACCTCTGTGAATGCGTAGAATGCAACTCGTTTGATAAATCCGTAATGGAGCCTCATCTCCCGCCAGACTGTCGTCGATTTTACCTCTGCGGGACCTGCCGCTGGCCCCCACCGCCCCACTGCGGCTCTGAAGCAAGAGGCCCAGGAAGGCAGAGTGCTCGAAGGCCAATGCGGATGATCTCATTAATCAATTGTGTTGGAGCTTCTCTATGAAATTGCTGTTTCATCAACTGCAGTGCTCGCAATCCCAGACACGCGAAGCAAACCCCATGGAGGTGATCCACCAACTGGCCCCCGAGACCCTGTTGCATACAATGGTTTTATACTGAGAGGAGATGACTACTATTCGCCTGGATATTCACTACCTCCATCTCCCCAAACAGAGAGAAAAGTGCCCCAGGCTCAACTCTGCAGAGGACTCGGCAGTGATTTTTGACTGCACTGTGGCAGTACGGCGATCCCCATGCAGACCCTGCTTAAATTTGACATCAATCGATTTGTCTCCAGACACTGAATACAGCGCTACTAGCCATGAGCAGAAATACACAAAGAATACATCTGAATACGCGGATAAGCGATTTCTCCTACCTCTCTCCGCAACACCGTATCGCCCTGTTTCCTCCCAAAACAGCGATCAAAAGAGTGGGATGCACTTACCGCTTGTTGCTCAAGGCCATGTAAACAAACCGAAGTTGTCAAAAGCAGAAACGCGGCCCTTCTGAACACAGTAACTCGGGGCCTTGTGAAGAAAGCACGTTGCCCCAACTACCCGCGGCGGCTTCCTTGAATCACGGAGAATTCCCTGTTATGGCAACCACTGTTGTTTTTGATCCATGGAAACGTGTCTCTGTGGGCATATAACTCGTCTTCTCCCATCTCATCTTCTCTCTTCCTCTTCCTTTCTTCTCTCTCCCAACTTTCATGCTTACCATACCATCCATACCATACTATACCATTATCACATAGCGATTATTAGCATAAGGTTAACATGTCTTCATACCATATCCCTGGTATTCCCGTGATCCCGAACGACCATGCGGCCCGACGGCGCATCGGACGCCCGTTCAACCCTTTCCCTCACAAAGTGAGCTTCAAGCCCACCGAAGTGAGTACCTCTTCTCGTCAGGCTGCCCAGGCCACCCGTTTGTCTTCTGTTTCTTCTTCTGTTGTTTCGCGCATTGAGTCTTTTTCTTCTGCCGGTTCTTCTTTTGTTCGTTCCGCTGCCCGTGCCCCTAACCCGACTCGTCATGTATCCACCACCTCCTCTGTAGCCCGAAACGAGTCTTTTTCTTCTGCTGGTTCTTCTGTTGTTCGTTCTGCTGCCCGTCCCCTTACGACTCGTCATGTATCCACGACCTCCTCTGTAGCCCGAAACGAGTCTTTTTCCTGCATTGCCCCTTCTGTTGTTCGTTCCGCTGCCCGTCCCCCTACGACTCGGGGGCCTTGTGAAGAAAGCACGTTGCCCCAACTACCCGCGGCGGCTTCCTTGAATCACGGAGAATTCCCTGTTATGGCAACCACTGTTGTTTTTGATCCATGGAAACGTGTCTCTGTGGGCATATAACTCGTCTTCTCCCATCTCATCTTCTCTCTTCCTCTTCCTTTCTTCTCTCTCCCAACTTTCATGCTTACCATACCATCCATACCATACTATACCATTATCACATAGCGATTATTAGCATAAGGTTAACATGTCTTCATACCATATCCCTGGTATTCCCGTGATCCCGAACGACCATGCGGCCCGACGGCGCATCGGACGCCCGTTCAACCCTTTCCCTCACAAAGTGAGCTTCAAGCCCACCGAAGTGAGTACCTCTTCTCGTCAGGCTGCCCAGGCCACCCGTTTGTCTTCTGTTTCTTCTTCTGTTGTTTCGCGCATTGAGTCTTTTTCTTCTGCCGGTTCTTCTTTTGTTCGTTCCGCTGCCCGTGCCCCTAACCCGACTCGTCATGTATCCACCACCTCTTCTGTAGCACGCAACGAGTCTTTTTCTTCTGCTGGTTCTTCTTTTGTTCGTTCTTCTGCCCGTCCCCCTACGACTCGTCATGTATCCGCCACCTCCTCTGTAGCCCGAAACGAGTCGTTTTCTTATGTTGGTCCTTCTGTTGTTCGCTCCTCTGTTCGTCCGTCTGTTTCCTCCCGCAATGTGGCTTTAAAGCCAATTGCTCCTTCTGGGCAGCTTCCCCCTTCCTCTTCCGTTTCCTCCGGTTCTGTTTCTTCCCGTTCTGTTTCTGCGCGTTCTCGGAGTTCTGTTAGTTCTAGTTCTGCTGTTTCTTCTCGCGTTGCTTCCGTTCGTCCTGCTCTTTCTGTTTCTGCTTCTGCTCGTTCGCGTTCTGTTGCTGTTTCTTCTTCGGTTGCGTCTGCTGCTCCTGCTGTGTCTATAGTTCCTAGCAAGGTCTCGACTCGTGGCGTTACCACGTCCCTTCGTTCAACCACGGCTTCCAGCCGTGTCGCTCGTTCTACCGAATCTGCGTCAGCTGCAGGTTCCCGTGCTACAAGCACATCCACTCGTTCCGGTACCTCCACATCGACCGGCAGTATCCGCGGGTATGCCCAAGCTGCGATCGCTCGACTCAACGCCAAGTATCCTGGACAAATTCCGGTATCTCGTACTTCCTCTTCAGCCCCCGTGCTGAAGAGTGCCATGAGAAAGCCCGGAGCCAGCAAGGTTGAGAAGCGAGTCCAGTTCACCGGCGGACATGTCAAGATGGTCGATCGATGGATCGTTCCGGGTGTCGACACCTACCGAGACCATAACGCCTCTTTGCTCGGCAAACTTGGCGGATGGAAAGTCACTCCTTTGGCGACACCCGATGACGACGGAGAGACCGAAAAATATACCGAATACTGGTGTACCTCGCTCACCCAGTTAACCTCTCATTCAGGCGGCCCTTGCGAACGGAGCTGCGCGTACTGCCAACTAGGTCAAGTTCAGAAAGAACTAAACCGTCGGAATGGTTTTTCCGAATATGACCCTCGAGACGTTCCTTACCCGTACGTGTTCAGACTCTGGAACCAGCGACGAGAAAAATCAAGATCGCGTGGAGACTGGGTTCTCTGAGCCCATGTTGAGACGTGAGTCTTTGAGAAAAAAAAAAAAAAATTTGAAAAGAGAAAATACCAAAAAAAATTAAAAATAAAAAAT
>LJPH01004261.1:0-28247 GCA_001430925.1 Byssoonygena ceratinophila
TGGATGAGATAGGACACAAATATGATCACTTGCTTGATGGTTGCACTGAAACTGGCAACAATTTGAAGGCAACAGACGGGGATGACCTTCTTCTTCTAACTGCAACCCGGCAGATTGGTCTCGCACAAGATGATGATGAAGAGGACAGTGAGGATGAGAACCCTGCTGATGATGATGATGAGTTAATTTGAAGTGAGCTGAAGCAATCTTCTGGCTCTGCTATCTGACATTGACAACAATGAAGAATATCTAGTAAAGACCTTCATGATTCTGAATATTTTCAGTGTATGATTATTGTGTACAATAAATCAAAAATTATTAAAAATACTTATTTTTAACTTTACTATACAATGTGACAGTTAGCCAGCAGCCAAAATTGGTGTTTCTTGCTGTAAGTAGATGTATAGTAGTATTGCAGCAGCTTTGCTGTATCTTTTTTGATTATATTTTTAATGTAAGTAATTATGCTATCTTCATCTGAGAAGTGATTACTGTTGATTTTTAACTTCTTTCATTTTTTGATATAACTAGTATCTTTGTTATTCTTCTTGTTTCTGTGGAGATTTTATAAGATGAAACTTGTTGAAATGAAACTGAAGCTTCTGGATCAGAAGAAGTCTTCAGCATCGGAATCTGTATATAAATGACTTCTGCTCCAGATCTCATTCCTGTCACTTATCTTAGTATTTCATTTACTTAGCTACCTAGTACAGCATTAGGATTCATTTCCCTAGCACCTAGATTGAGTGCCTAACAGGTCAGAAGAACTAATTGAACTGATTCTGACTTTCTGCTAAGAAGAAAATCTCTGTTTATACAAGACCCCCCAAAACAAATAATTAGAACAAGACAGCAATACAAGCAGTAATCTCATATACAGTAGAATTCAACAATAACCAATATATTGCCAATCCTCACCACTTAGAGAATCTATGGCTTACATAAGAAGTCATTCTGCCAACCTTCACCGCCGAGCTCTAGTTTTGGTGTGGTAAATCCAGGATTCTGCCGGGCCAGACCGCCAAGTTAGATATTTTGATGGGGGCCGAGCTCTAGTTTTGGTGTGGTAAATCCAGGATTCTGCCGGGCCAGACCGCCAAGTTAGATATTTTGATGGGGTAAAACACGGGCCAATCACAGCACGAATAAAACTGCGCCAAGAGTACGCGAACTCTAAGTTAGAAAACATACATAATTGATGAAATTGATAAGAACAAGCAACTGAACAGGCCCTAAGTTTCTAACCAGTTCTCACATTCTATTTGTAACTATCATAATGTATTCTGTTGGCGGGTGTTTGGCGTGTGATCCCAGGAAAGATTGAGCTTCCTTTGACTGGGAATAATTCATAGCAAATCAAGCCGTTTCTGCCAACAAAATGATCTGCTGATAGTTTTGGCCCAGCAGAGCAAATCAGAATGCTTCGCCAACGAAACGAGTCTCGACTGCCCGAGTCAAGAGAGGGGCAAAAGCCATTTAGATCGAGCCAACAACGTCGTCTGTGGTAGTTGTCGTCTCTTCCTTGTCGATGCAGAGACACTGCTGCAATAATATGCGTAGGCATGCACCATGTATCGATTGGGGGCCCCCAGGAACAGCCTGCTTCTCCAGAAAAGCACCCAATAAAGGCTTCATGTTAGCCGAGCGGAGAGCTTAGACAGGTGGAGCAGTGCTGTGGGAACTGGCAAAGGCGACGGGGGCCTTTTGCTAGTCCCTGCTCCCTTCAGAGTTTGATCTCCCTCAGAGCTCCAGCCCCCGGCTTGACCTGTGATTGAACGCCTCCATTCTGCTCCGCATCGCGATGTTGAAAATATTAGATCATCGCACAGGCCAAACCTCGTAAAGGAGAAGATAGAGAAGAAAAAGCAAATGTTGGCAATTAACACCCCCGAGTTATGATTTGACAGCCTCCAGGCCCCTTGTCCGCACCAGGGTCCCAGCCTAAAACGATGTGATGAGCTGCGAGTTCCCACTCTAGCTCGTGCCACCGCGTCTGCACGGTCGAGGATAGGGATTTCTTTTCCATATTTAACTCATTGTCGGTCCTCTTGCACAATGACCCTGTCGCTACTGGGGAGGATGCAAAGGGGATCATATAATACTGGACTCCCAAGAAGACGCTGCAGCCGCCTCTCCCGTGTTCACTTCCAAATCATACGCAATTTCGACGCCAGCACCAATCAAGTGATGAAGAGCACTATTCGCATAAAGACGACTGCACGATAACTCCAAGGATTTCGCTTTTGACTCGATTTTGAATTCTCAGGCAGCTAATAGTCGAAGGCTAATCCCTGGGGCTTTGCAGGGTGTTGGAATTTTGATTGCTTTTTCTCCCTTTTCAATGCAGGGCTGACTTCGGTTCACCACCTGCTCGTTCTCACAACACACAGAGGAAAAATCCATCGTCTGGTGTTCTTTGTTGGTGTTTGCTATATAATATTCAGATTGTGCGAAAAGCTTGCCTGTAAGGTGAATTTGCTTCCAGTATTCTGATTGAGTTGCTAATCACTTGTCAACACAGCAGAACGAACCAGCCTATTCTTATATAATCGGGTCAAGATGAACGGACAAACAACATCTTCGAGCAGGAATCCATTGGCGACTTACTTACGCCTGCTCCGTCGAACGAAACCATCTCTACCCTATGGCCAACTTGTATGCGTCTCAGCGTCCCCAAATATAAGCACAATGGCCTCTCTATTAAGACTGGCATGCGCAGTTGGGCCGTACATCGCCGTGCTCCAAATCCACGCCGACATAATCGACGATTGGTCGCTTGAAGCCGTTCGAAGACTGACGAACATTGCAAAGAAGTTTGGCTTTCTCATCTGGGAAGGCGGGCGTATTTTGAATACGAAACGGCGGCCGGCCGGCCACCACGCACTATCCCGTCATGAAGTCGCCAGAGACATCGCCATGGCTCGGAAGCGTTACACAAAGGGAATCAGTGTAGCGTCCTGGGCTGGCCTGGCCAGTACGTGGGTTATCGGGTTCGAGGAACAGGGGAAAGGCAGCGGCCAGCTAATACCTACTCTTCGTCGGGCTGCTCGTGAGACCGTGTCGCGGATGACCATGTCCGTTCGTACAGAGATCAGCGGAGGACAATCACCAGGTTCAATTGATGCTGGCAGTACCGAATACGGGGATGGTCTCTATGACGATGTGGAGCAAGACATGTTCGATACCACTTTGCATAATATAAATACAGCCCAGCCTCTCCGAAAGGATTCGGTGATTTCTCTCACGCGCACAATCACTCAACACGCAGAGCAATCGAAACCTCTGTCAAGTGAACCGGACGATGAGTTTGATTATGACGAAAATGAATCTACCTTTGATGACCACCTCTCACGAGCGGCAGCGCTCCCTCCGCCGCCACTTCTTTCCAGAGGACTGCTTATCTGCCTACCTGGTAATGCCGACACGCCGTTGGCGCGCCAGCACAGACAAACCGCCATCGCGTCAGCCAAAGCTCACGACGATTTCGTCGTAGGGTTCGTAACGGAAGAACCATGGATGAGCGTTCGAAGAGACCAAAACCTCGCAGACAGTCTCCGTTGGTCAAGTCTGGACGGACAAGAACACGAGGAAGAAGATGAGGAAGAAGAGGATGAGGAAAAGAAGGACAACGTGGAGACGTACGCGATATTTAGCCCGCTTGAGAACGATCACGTCGGCCACGACGCTCACGACATCGAGCCACATGTGTGCAATGGAGAAAACCTCCCGTCGCCACGATCGCCTATGTCACCCTGTGATCCATTCAATTTGAGCACAAAGGCCCAGCAGATTTACGCATTGCACCAGCTCGTTGCCCGAGCTCTCTCAACCCAATCGACAACCGGCCCTACGAACGGCTCTCCCAATCTTGCTTGCTCAGAACGAAATGGTCCGGAGATCTTGTACATCCCGGTTATTACTATGAACCTTTAATGCTTTTTAATCTTAATTTTCCCACCTTCTTACGATCCAGCGCTCCTCCTAGCCACACCCCCAAATTTCTCCCTTCTAACGTGGATAATGATTTGTCTCTGAAGATTGGCGTCGTCGGTGAGCCTGGCATTTGCTGTTAGAGACCATATTATTGGCCGTCTCCGCATATATCATTGATTTCCCTATTGCATGTTTCTTCCACCCATCTGTGGGGGTCTCCCGGGCATGTTATGAAATATGATTATACGAGTCTTGTTTTATTACTTTTTCGTATTTTCTGTCACGCTTTTATAGAAAGACCGTGGCTTCGATATTTTGTATGATCTTTTGTTGCATTGAGATTCGGCCTGGGTGCGTTCACGTCTGCTGCAGAGATGCTGGCCTTGGTGTATGATAACAGCTTCCTGCTGGACACGGGGTTGCCTGTGGTGTCGGATGAAGCGATGGTGCCCTTTTTTACTATAGGTTTTAAGCGAGATATGATCAGTAGTGCGGTGCACACATGAAACGAAGGATATTCATCTGAGCATAGCACTTTTGACAATCTAAAAAAGAAAACACTTTATAACATGACATCGCCCTTGGATGTCCAAATCAATTACTAAACGCCAGCAACCGTAAAGAAAACCCCATAATTAGGAATCATTTTGTTTCTAGAAATGTCCGTCCAACAGTGTCTGTCGTACCTTTGATCTCACCCAGACCATACCAGACAATGACCGCCATCCCAACAGCCGCCGCCACCGTACTAAACACCAACGCCACGATCCCCTTTGCCGTAAATCCCGCCGGCAACGGTGGCGGCGGCACATTTTGATTCGACAAGTCCAAGAAATCCTTCGTGCTCCCGCCAGCATTGCCTTCGTAGGGCCTACCGCCGGCACGGCACGCCGCGTAATGCGATTCGGGGACGGGATTGCGCTTTTTCAAATCACGCAGGAGCAACGGGGATTCGACCATGGTCGCGACCAAGCCGCTGTCCATGTGCCATTCGATGTGGCAGTGGAAGAGCCATATGCCGGGATTGTCGGCCTTGAAGCGGAGCACGATGTTCCCGTTTGGATTCACCAGGACGGTGTCGCGGCGCATAGGGACCGTGGGAAATGTTGTTTTGGCGGAGCTGTCGTATGGGCCGCTTTCTTCGGGGGAGCGGTAGATGGTTTGGAAGTTGTGACCGTGCAGGTGGAATGGATGCTTGCCCGGGTCGTTGTTGTTGAGGATGATTTCGACGACTTCGCCATCTTCGAGGATGAAAGGGTTTGTGTGTGGGCTGTAGATAGTTGGGTCTGTCGCTAGTTCTTCGGGAGCACTGAGAGCCGTGTAGAGAGTGGGAACCTTTTGCTGAACGTAGGTGATGTTGTTAAACCACGCACTGTGTAATGTCAGCCGTACAATTCACATGAGAGAGGTGTTGCTGAACTTACTAATTTGCTCCGTCCCCGAGATTGTCCATTTTCACGTCTAAGATAATAGTGTGGTCCACTTTGCCATACAGTTCGTCGCCATCGCTGGGAACCAAGTCCATATCGTCAAGGAAATCAAACTCGTCAACATCTTTCGGCTTTGGAAGATCTTTCCCATCATCGTACACTAACCAGCCTGTAACGTTGGGATTTAGGCCCGAGGGGATAACGTCAAACAGATCCTGAAGAAGTCACAATTAGCTCGCTTGTCGCACAAGCTTCGTCAAGGAGAAACAGTTTACCTGGTCCATGCTGCCAACAATTGGGAAATTCCCTGACGTGTCATTTTTCGTGGTGACAAGAACACTATATCTCTGTGCTGCTGTGATATAGACCATTTCCGTCTCCGTCTCCTCGGTCCAAACGCCATCAACTTCAACGACTCGCATTTTATGCCCCTCGAACCATAAATACTGAGCAGCGAACGCGCCAATATTGACAATGCGAAAGAGATACGTTTTCCCCGGCTCCACCAAGACAGTCAGGTTTTGCGTGTCGTTCATTAGCGCAGCCTGGGGCACAGGTTCGGCCCCTGATGGATTTGCAAGGCTCATAAACTGTTTAATCAACCCAGGCATTTGCTCGTGGTACCAGTCGGAAAGTGTCAGGACATATTCTCTATCCCACTTTCCGTCATGGGGAGAATCGGGGTCGTCCACGATAAAGGGACCTCGGAGACCGTCCGGGTACTGGCCATGGCCGTGAGAATGATACCAATAGGTACCTGGTTGATCTGTCTGTGTCCGTAGACCAGCATCAGCATTTCAGATCTACCTATAAGAACGATTTTGTCGATTTTCTTACCGTGAAATTATATGTGAACGAGCCTCCAGGCGGAATGAGGCATTGCGTCACGCCGGCTGCTCCATCCATTTCAACATTGTCCCTCATAAACAACCCATGAAAATGCAATGCTGTAGACTGATTTCCCAGCTGATTATTCACATTGATAATGATGCGGTCTCCAACGCTAGACCTGATTTCCGGGATAGGCCACTGGCTATTGATCCCAATCGTCGGTCTATCCCGCGCGCCATCCGGATTCGTCGTCACCCAGGTGATGTTGAAATCATGAGTGACTATTTTCGCATACCCAAGTTCTATCCACGAGAAAGAAATGCAGCAGCAAGCCAAGAAACTCGACAATGAGAGAGCCATTGCGAAGAAGACGGTCCCCGCCTAGAAAGGAACCTAGCCGGAGGTTTTGCAGAACCGGGAAAGCATGAGAGTGGGAAATTTATCAATCAGATAAAGCACTGAATCTCATCTTATCAAAAAGCTAGACTTTTGGGGTGTGGACCCCGAGGCTTGCCCTTGAGCTGCACATTTTCGAAGTAGCGAAACAACCCGTTCAGAGGCAGGTGACTGCACGAATTTGATTGTACGGTACAGAGTACATAGCGACTGGTTTGGTAAGCTTTAGCATGCTTGCGGAATGTACGGAATTGTGTCTGAGAGTGTAGAGCCACTCCCGGTCTTTCCCATGCCTCCAATCGGCCCTGCAAGCCAGGGGATGGCTGGCTTGATGATCCAATAAGGACGTGAAACTTTCAACGAAAATAATAGCGCAACGGGAACTTCCATCGCTGAGTGGCATGACCATTCAACTCTCGGCCTGACGGAGAGAGGCACCACCAGAATTTCAGTCTCTTTGTCGGTGGCTTTTCGCAAAAGCCAGAGCACATGCCATCAGATAAAGGGTGGGTCGCCAGGTCGAATGCTCCCATTGGCTTTCGAGGAAGATAAAGTTGTCTCATTGGTTTAAGCTTAGCCGGTAATCTTACGGGTAAATACGCGGTATCAGCCTCCAGTTGTTATCAGTTCATCTGATAAACCCGTGAATCAGATAAGATCCGAAGCAAACCGCGAAAATCCTCAAAAATCCTTACTCCATCTTGAATCGGGTTGATGAAGGAAGTGCTGTGTTTCTCTTTTGAGCCAAGTGAATGCCCTTGGCAGGCAGTCAAGAGTTACTAGGCCTTGTCGATTTTGTTCCACAGTCATGGATACAAACCTGGGAATTCGCTTAAAGCGGGGAATCAAGCCTGTTCAAGCACTGGAACAAGATTGCCGAGACAGCACAAAAAAGCTTTTCTCTCAACATGCCAGCTATGGGGATAATTACCGTAATGTGGGTTGTATCATCATGACCTTTGATCTTAGAACATGCCGGGACGCATCATTATTGCTTCACGGGTGCCAGATAATTCAGGTCGACTGCTGGAATGGCGAGCGTCGTAGGGAGCATGGTAAGAGTCTCTGTATGGCATATCACAAAAGTCCGCTTCTCACGAGAAAATACTCAGAATACATCCGTAAATCCGTGAAAAAAGTCCTCGCCAGTGTACTCCGTACGGTACACGGCAGTGTTCCAAAATGTGGCTTTTCGCGCGTCTTTTTTTTTCCACTTTGCAGCTCCGGTCCAGGCCGACAAGGCGGGAAAATGAAAAACCCACGACAATCATTTGACTTGCTTGCCTTGGTATTCCGGTGTGAGTGGTGGGTTTGTGGCTTGATCCGAATTTTATCTGATCTGTCAAGTCTTATTACTCAAGGCTGGACCTCGTTTTCAACTTATCTGATCGAAAATTGATCTCACCACTTCCTTAAGATCAAACTCACTAGCCCATCCATATCTAGTCTGGTTAATTGAGTGGCGGCAGCAACTTGGACCATATTCACCTGGCATCGCTCCTCGGCTTCACACAGGGTGCTGTTTCCTCCTTCACCTGGATTTGCTAATGCAATATACCGGCTCAACATGGTGAATGTTTTCTATGTTCCAGGTGGGTGAAGACTGCCCATTTCAGTACCCAAACTTCTTTGGGCTAAATAAAACTTTTTCAGTTTTCTTCATAGTGTTCCGTGAAACACTAGAGACAAGTATCGTTGTCTCTATTCTCCTTGCCTTCTTGAGGACTCAACTGGGGCAGAATGCAGACACTGTGGTCTATAAAAAGCTGAGAAAGCAGGTATGTCGAACCACCATCCCAGGTGTGCCAACCTGGTTGCACTGCAACTCCTTGCCAACATTGTCAGTAGGTGTGGCTTGGTACAGGCCTGGGCCTGTTCGTTTGCATAGCTGTAGGATGCGGTCTCATTGGAGCCTTCTACTCTCTTGGGAGAGACGGTTGGGCAAAAGCAGAAAACCTGTGGGAAGGGGCTTTCTCCTTGATTGCCGCTATAATCATCACCATCATGGGCGCCGCTTTGCTCCGCATCTCCAAAATGCAGAAAAAATGGAGGGTGAAGCT
The DNA here is from genome assembly GCA_001430925.1 of Byssoonygena ceratinophila. Classification (NCBI taxonomy): domain Eukaryota; kingdom Fungi; phylum Ascomycota; class Eurotiomycetes; order Onygenales; family Onygenaceae; genus Byssoonygena; species Byssoonygena ceratinophila. The sequence continues at coordinate 8,651 of LJPH01004261.1, forward strand.
AGCAAAGGCACTGGAGACCAAGGAAATACCAGGAACCAGTCCATTTTCAAGGTTCAAGACATGGTGTGAGAAATATGCCATGTTCATTCTCCCATTTATCACCATCTTAAGAGAGGGCCTTGAAGCTGTTGTTTTCATCGGTGGTATCAGCTTGGGAGTGTCTGCTTCTTCGATACCCATACCTGCCATCACGGGTATCCTTGCTGGGTTTTTTGTTGGCTTCCTGATTTATAAGTAAGTTCCATTCACTGCTGGTTTGGATCCATCACTTAACAAGCCACAGGGGTGGAAACTTTGTTCCGATACAGATATTTTTGATCATATCAACATGTTTCTTGTATTTGGTAGCAGCCGGATTATTTTCACGCTCTGTTGGCTTTTTTGAGCAGCATAAGGTGAGTTATGCCGCCAAATAACACCCTTAACTTGGGAATGTTCCATCTAATGGTGCCCTCAGTGGAATCAAATAGTAGGCGGAGAAGCCAATGAACTGGGAGCCGGGCCCGGGTCGTACGACTATCGGCAAAGTGTTTGGCATGTTAATGTAGGCATTCTCCTCTCCATTTGCCGTGAAAATATGGACGGTCTCTAACAGGGTATATCTAGTGCTGCAGCCCAGCGTTCAACGGCGGCGGAGGCTGGGGAATCTTCAACGCTCTCTTTGGGTGGACGAACTCGGCAAGCTATGGAACTGTTCTATCGTACAATCTCTATTGGATCGCAGTTATTATCGGGTTCCTGGTGTTGATGTATTATGAGAGAAAGGGCCACTGGCCGCTTCAGAAGCCAAAGCCTGTCAACAATCTGATGGATATCGATGAAGCCGTCGCTGTGGATGAAGTGGAGGGGCACACTATCCGGCCTCAGATGAAGTCAGAAGTCTAGGATAAAACGGTTAGCTGTTAATTAATTATACGGAGGGAATGTAAAAGCTTTCATTCTGATCATCCCACAAAGTTGTTGTCCCTGTCATAGGATTCCATCGTATTAGTCAGCGTATCTTGCTGATTCCGTTGAAAACATTCTCGAGAACAACTCTCGATGCTTCACTTCGCCACTTTGAGCTTTTTGATCTTCGGAATCACGATCATGGAAAAGAAAAGAATTGACCGGGCTCGTTTGTGAGGATCATTTTTGGGATTAAAGTGATCGACGCATCTTGGACCATCAGTTCTGGTCCTGCATTTGGACCAGCTGTGCATTTTGTTGCGGGCAATGGATGTGCCGCTACCAAAGTGCAAATCAAATGCAATTGCCAGTGATGATCTCGCAGAAGAATGTTCCCGGGAAACAACATCGTCGATAAGGGCGCCTTGCACGATTGTGCCGGAGGGGGACATTATACTAAACTGCGTCCCAGCATCCTCAGGATCGAATGACGTTGCGTACCGTTTTAGGGCAGCCAGTGCTCCTCTGAAGGAGGCCAGTCATTATTTCAAAGTCCTGTTGGATGCTTCGAAGTTTCAAGAAGGGAAAAAGATCTCTGAAACAGTTGAGCGATTAACGGCCCAATATGGCTCGATGAACTCAGCACTGCGACACGCGAAACTTGATGAATTGCCCCAGGTCACATTAGAGCTACCGCCTGTTTCGCCAAAGGTCATTAAACAATCTCTTCTGGACAGTTTCTTTCAACTTCTAGTTCGTGCTGGATCTGAGGATGCATCGAATCAGGCCTTCTGTGAAGACATCGCGAAGAGACCTATTGCTTTCTTAGCCAGCTTGGCCGCTTTGCTAGACAGATACGGTGCCTCTCACGTTTTGAAACAAGCGGTAGCAGTCAAAGGAGTCGATGATGAGGCGCTAGAGCTAGCCGATGGTACGATCCAGAGACAAAGATTGCGACGCCGCTTACGGACGTTCCGAAGCCATGACGAGGAACGTGTCCGAGAAGCCATTTTTCTAGCATATTCCATTTTTGACCAGACGGCCTCCATATCCTTGACTCATAGATTAGTGGTTAATGGCTCTAGAAAATGGGGTATCACCGAAGAGCCTCAGGCGGGTGTAGACAGACCCATCTGGTGGCAACTCCCTGGAGGTGTCGAGCGTAAGTAACTGGATTCTTCCTCGTTCATGGACCCAAAATCCACTTCCTTCAGCAATGCTTACGCGACAGCAGGTGAGCTGCAATTCCGCAATCAATGCATTCTCGATACTCTCAGTGATTATCAATCTTATCTCCTCTGTGCTTACGGGGCCTCTGCAAATTTTGAAAGAAATGAAACGTCTTTGCTGCCGCATAGTATACGAGAACTGCAGTGTCGGCGTGCGTATGAGAATTCTCGAGCCTGCGACTCATTTCACCTGGGTGAGATGATTCGTTTCTTCACAACACGAGCAAAAACCCTTGAATTACGGTCGGTTTTATCATGTCACGAGCCGAATTCCGACGGTGAACATGATGCAGAGGACCTACTTCGTGACTCCGAAGGATACGGGCCTCCAAAGCATGTCACTACCCGCCCGGCGACAAATGTAAATGCTATCATCGCAACTCTCCGCGAATGCCCAGAATATCAAATTGACTCCAACCATGTTGGTTGTGGAATCCGCCGGCGTCTCATTGCCATGCTTGATTGCATTGAATCGTTTACGAAGAGCCGTGTCGCAACAGGAATATGTTTATACCACCATGGTCTATCTGTGGAACGAAACTCCTGGGATAATATCGGATTTCGTAATGCAGTGGCAGTACATGTCTCTCGAGGCTCGCTACAGTCAGTTACCAATACAATCAAGGAGGGTTCATACACCTGCGGTTGCATTCCCAAGGCTGGCGCAGCACGCGCACTTTTTACCACGAAGAATAGAAAGTGGGAGTAACGGCTCAACACCTTTGCCTCACACAGCAGACGGGCATTACAGTTTGCCTGCCGGCGTGGTTGCATGGCGAAGCAAGAACTGTTTGTTATTGCCAGGTAGTAGAGCAGATCCAGGCGCATCTTTATCCAAGACTTTAAACCGAAAAGGACAACTATTTTCATATGTGTATATATCTATATCTGCCGCTGATGATTCAATTTACTCATTTCCTCTGGAGTCCAAACAGCACTTCCCGTTACTATCTTAAACCGGATTTTCCGATACATACGGCAATGACGCGCATTTTATTCCATACTACCTTGGGCATGGACACCTGCTTCAAGAAGATATTCGGTAATTTTTGCATCACCATGCTGAATTGCAAGTCCAAGTGGTGTGGAGCATTCTTCATCCTTCGCATTGACATCAGCACCAGAACTAATCAACATCTGAATCATTGTTCTTGAAGGCCCTTCAATACTCCGGAAAGCATAATGTAAGGGTGTCGCTCCATACTTGTCTGCAACCTTCACACTTGCCCCTTTATCGAGAAGGAGGGATGCTCTGTTGATCTGTCCAGTTTTCACTGCAAGACAAAGTGGAGTGAGTCCAGCATTATCTGCCGCATTCATGTCAACTTCGCGCTCCACGAGAATGTCAAAAAATGGGCAATTAGGGTCCTCCAGCGCATGATGAAGGACGGTTCGTCCCTCTTTATCTCTCCAATTGATATCAGCACCATGGTCCAAAAGAGGTGTAACCGAGTTTTCGACCAGCTTCGTCTTTAGCGCGAGAGAAAGCGGAGAGCGGCCCTCCGCATCAGGAGTGTTCACATCAACAACGTAACGAATGAGTTCCCAAACTAGAGAGGGCTTCTGTTTCAGCGCGAGATGTAACACAGAGTTCCCATGCTCATCTTTTGCCTCGAAATTAGCTTTGAAGCGTCGTAGCAAATCGAACACGGCTCCGCACCTTGATTTCCACGGATCGAAGTCCTGCAGCAAAAAACGATGAAGTACAGAACGTCCATGTATATCTGTAGAATTTGGATCAGCCCCATTGTCTAGGAGGATTTTGAACGACTTTGGTGAAGATGCCAAGTGGATTGGCATGGACCCTTCATTGTCCCTCGCGTTAATATCGGCTCCGCGGTCCAGAAGCTCAGATATTGCTCGACTTGTTAATTTTGCAGCGAGGTGCAGCGGTCTGCGTCGATCTTCATCCTCAGCCTCGACATTTGCACCAGCATCTAGCAAAACGCCCACAAGGCTAGGCAGGCATACGCTTGTAGCGGCATAGTGCAAAGGGGTTCTGCCATGAGCATCTTTTAGCTCGGTATCGGCGCCTTTCTCGATGAGAAATAACATCATGGTCTGATTGGGATATTCGACAACCGCATGCAAAGCCGTTTTCCCTCCAGAACTCTTAGAGTTCACCGACACCCCTGCGTCGAGAAGAATTTGCACCACCTTTTTGCTAGATGCGATTGCAGCTTCATGCAATGGTGTCAGCTTGCGGGACTGGCTTTCAGCCGCTGTATTTGCTCCGCGTTCCAAGAATAGCTTTGCCATTGAAATCTTGTAAGCAAGTGCAGCGATGTGCAGACCGGTATATCCATTAATCCTTGTATTTATGTCCCATCCGTCATTCAATATTGCCGTAGCTATGGATGGAGAATCATTAAATATCGCAGAAGCCATCAAAGAAGTTTGCTTTTTATCAATGTGTCTAGCGGTTGGGTCAGCTATGAGCCGCCGATATTCCATCCATGAATTCAAAAGCACATCATGGGCATTGCGTTCGGTAAGGAAAGGTGATGGTACATTGGGTCGCCTAGCACCCCTAACCAGAGTTCCTTGTAAGAGTTGCAGCCAGTTATTTTTATGCTTCTCCATAGCATCTTTCAAACTAGCTGCTGCTGCCTTGCTTTGAAGCATTGAAATTACAGTGGAGCTCCCTTGCCTCAATGCCAACTCAAGCGGAGTCTTCCCGTAAGCGTCGAGCACGTCGATTTCAGCGCCATTTCGTATGAGTATATCGACGACTCCACTGTGTCCATGCATGGCAGCAACATGTAATGCAGTTCTCTTCGAGTTGTAGGCCCTGTTGTCAATTTTATAGAGCAGGAGTTGCACAATCGGCTCGGATCCGTAGTACGCAGCCCAGTGTAATGCGGCCCTAAAAACCCGTCTCTCACGATGAACTTTTTTCCCGCCGATATTGTCTTTATTCTTAAAGGATGATGGTTGTTGATACTTTTTTAAATAGTATCTCACAAGTGCTTCTTGATTCCTTGCGATAGTGATTTCCAAGGCAGGTCTCCATGCTCGGATTCGGTCAAAGTCGTCTTGTGAAATCCCTTGACAGTATTTCCCCCGAGGTAAACGAGATGTGTAGTCTCGGATAATATCGTTGATGTACCGATTTCCCGCAAGTTTCAAATTGTAATAGTCCAGAATTGGGACATAGTCCAGTATGCAAAAGATCAAGCACGGGGATAGGACTTCAATTGCGCAGCTTGGCATTCTGCTAGACGAATTTCAGCATTGACCTGGTGAGCTATCAGTGAAGAATTTGGTATACCATGTTTGCGTCGAATTCCCAGGTAAAAGACCTGCTTCAAGTACCTCGTCCATCGTGGGCTCGTGAAAAGATGAGTCGAATGGTTAGTTAGTTAGTTAAACTAGTGAGCAAGGTTGAATTGATAGTCACCCACCCGCATGACTCATTGAGGCTACTGTACTCCGTCCGTACTGAGATGGTGCATGCATTACCTCATGTATTGCTTTCGGTGACCCATTGCCGTTCTATCTAACAAGGGTGAAAATTTACCACCATCTTCTGCATACCAAATATAATAAAGGTCGGCATTAATTGTGGTCGGGGATAAAAGATATATTCTGCGAAACTACGGAGTAAACAGAGTCAAAAGATAGCCACGCCATCATCTATCGCTCATTCAATCATATAACCCTCCGCGATGCACTTGATGTCCTTCGAGAAATTGACACCTTCACCTTCCATTTCCACCAGTGAAACACCGAGAACATCAACATCAACGAACGGGCTGGGTTTACTAAAGCGAATAGTCATGGGAAAGAATTCGTTTTCGTCCCCGTCGGGATTATTCGATTCAAATTCGAAGCTACCCGAGCTATTAGACTCGTCGACATTTCCGATATTCCAATCTATGCTGTCTCCAGTAACTTCGTAGACGGCGTCGAAGCTAGAGATAGTAGGCTCGACCGTCTGAAATGGAATCGTGACGACTACGTCCCGTAGACTCTCCGCACCCGATAACTCATATTCCACCGTTACTGTTGTAGAATCAGATCCTTTGTTGATCCAAACAGTGAATGTTATTGGTAGTAGATCGGTGTCATCACCGCTAGCGATGCGCCATCGTAGAACTCCAATCGAATTATTAGTTGGGAACCGTTTAGAGGTGTCCTTGAGCTGAATGGTTTTCGAATTGGTGAAGAGCGCCTTGTCCACGTTCGGATGGGTGCGATACTGCGCACCATGGGTTGTGTCAGCTTTGAGATCGAGTTTCAACTTGGTGAATGATTGGTCGGATATGCGTAGTTGCAAATCTCCCTTTACTTCAAACGATTTCATGGCACCGTCTCGGGATAGTTTGGCGGAAACGGTTTCTGCAACAGTAACGTGAACTGGCTCGCGGTCTGCGGACATGGATGGTCTAGATGATGCGGAGACCGCAGTCGCTGCAGTAGTAGGTGTAGCGGACACAGGTGGTTGTTCTTGAATTTCTGGTCCTAGGTCTCCGCGGACTTTTTCGTAGATATCGGTCGTTTTGGACTTTTTGCCGAGCTGCATCCCCTTGCCCCTAGATGGTAAAGTTCTACTACATATATCAGATACCGTAACAACACTGAAAAAAAGGAACTCCTAGTTCACGCTTACTTTGTAAATGTTTTCTTCTTTTCTGACTCGTAGCTATCAAACGTGTCGGGAATGGTTGGTCGGACGGGCTGGTTGTAAACCGGATACGATGGGGCACGAGGAACGGCACCCTTGGCCATCCGTGCAGCTTCTTTACGCTGCATCTCAAGCTGTCTGGCCTTTCTCTTCCGCTCCTCGGTTGCTTCGAGTTCTTTGTTCTAATGCCATGTCAGAAAGTCTTATCGATGAATAAAATGATTCGACAACGTACTCGCTCAATAATCTCTGAGATACGTTCATCATGGCTCTCCATTTCAAGAAAAGATTTTATCTGAGACAGTGTAAGATTCTCTCGGTAACCCAAAGTAACCACTTCGTCGAAAGCGGAAAGGAGTTCGAAGGCATTTCGTAAAATCTCGCGTTCATCGAGGCTTTTACAGATACTCGTAACCACCTGGGCGAAAATATGTAAACTGTCAATATCCTGCAGAATGTTCGACTGTTTGTTTGTTATCAGGACGATGTAGAGCTCGTCCAACGGCTGATACACAAATCTAACGTTGTCCTGCTCGACGGTGGTATGCTGAGTTCCAGAATCGGCAAGTTTGGGGAACGATGCAAGTAAAGCTTCAATTCGCGACCGTGCGATTTCACGGAATTGCCGCGAGAGGACGGCTTTTCCTCCCCGGGTGCATATTGACGCTGCGAGAATGACCTGGAAGGGAGTCAGCTGGCTGCTGATTAGTGTCTGTTTTGCACTTCAATTGACGTACCATCTTCAAAGTCTCTAAGCATCCAGCATTCTAAACAATCCAAAGGCTTAGCTAGAGTTCAAATATACCAACTGTGTGTGGATTGAGCTGTGTCGTTACTCACAGCATGACTTGAAGTTGAATGTTGTCTTGATTCACTCTGGCGGCGGTGGTCTGTGCACAACTCCTTAATAAGCTTCGTTTTCGCGTATGAGATCTCTTTGTGACGCCTCTTCTCTCTCTCTCTCTCTCTCTCTCTCTCTCTCTTGACCTCTCCCCATCTCGACACTCCACTCTCCCACTCTGTCATCACTTACATTGCCTGGTTTATTTTACACAGCTAAAGGCAGGGATATTGTGCTGCATTATCTGCATTCACATGCTTGTTGAAATCACCTCACTGTTGTCAGCCGCCTGCCAGCGCACCAACTAGGCCCTCCCCATCCCACAAATTCTCTTTTAAGATCAGTATTCAAATGGCTAAATAGATCTGTGAGGTGATCAACAATAGGAGATTCGTTCTTCCTCCCCTTTCTTTCTTTCTCTCTTTTTGTTGCTGGCAGTAAAGATGGAGCACTCGATGTTTGAGGACAGCATGGAGGTGACACCTAATCAATACGAAGTCCCTGGCGATGACGATATCGAAATAGACCTTGACATTCATCAAGATCGAGTTGAGAACGGTGATAATGATGTCGTCGTGGAAGATGCTTCTGCAACAGCATCTGACCATCTCGACATGTCCGAAGATAATGATGAGCTTTTAAAGGATGCAGATATGATTGACGATGATTACTCAGCAGCCGATCTACCTGATGCTGAAGACGCATTAGATCGGAACCATTACGAATATGATCAAACGGGTTTCCAGGCCGATAAAGATATATATGAAGGAGAGATAGAGGACGAATATGAAGAAGATATCGATGCTCCAATCCCTGCAAACTATGTCCAGGAAACCCCAGACGTTCCTGGAGTGGATTCCAGTGGTCTTCAAACAAGCATCTACGACGAAGATACAGAGCTTCATGACACTAGACATCAACAGTCTCCCCTTGCCGACCTAAAAAGACTATCCCCTAGTCGTGTACATGATGACGTACTGGAGCAACCCCTTACGCAAGCGGTTACAGAAGAGAGCGAACTCTTACAAACTGATCACACACAAAATATTACCAGCGGCGAGCCGCTTGATAAGAGTCAGGTGGACATAGAGGCACGTCTGCATCTACCCAGTGGAGGTGGAATGCCAACGTTTAAAGAGTCTGATCAATCTCCGGGTCAAAACACCACCGTTGAATCCCTTCCAGTGATTAATCACAATGTGGAGCCGAAATACGATGAAACTGCAGAAGAAGACGTTAATACCATTGTCGAAGATGATAAAACTGGCGAAGATATTGAGAGGATAATAAAAGATGGTACACAGCAGATTTCAGCCGAGGACGAGGAATATGGGACAGGAAGAAAAAGTGCCGAAGGCTATTCCCCTCTTCACAGGGTAACTGTTCTTTACCAGGACAACGAAATGTCGCTTTTTCCACCCAATGAAGGAGATCCATCGGAGCTGTACCTCTTAGAGGACGAGGAGTTGTCACACGTACCACTTTATCAGCTCTTCCAAGCTTTTCGAAAAGTTCTTGGTAACCATGTAACAGCGGAAGACGAGTTGGTGGTTTCTATTGACTGTTTATTCATTCAGCTAAGTGAAGTAGGTCGGCCCCAGGGTTCCATTTGAGAATACCGCTAACAGACACGACAGAACGCTGCTCACTCTTCAAAAATTAACCTGTCTCAGATTGTGCAACTATATCTTAGACTATCCCACAACGATGGTCTTGAAAATCCGGAACCACTGTACATAAATCTTGGTTCAAGACCGACTCTGGAGGCCGAGCTAGCTGCTTTGAAAGCTGCAGCGGAGGAGGGCAAAGGTCTTTCGGAGCTTGGAGAATGGGAGGATGCCGACGAACGGCTCGAGACTGAAAGTCAGACTGAACTCCCTGCAAGTATTGAAGGCAGTTCAAAAACTCGTGACGCAAATCTTTCAGAAGAAGAAATATCGCCTTCCAAGGAAGCGCTCCACGACGAAGCCTCCATTCCAGACGAATCTCATCCTGATGAAGAAGAGAAAGAAGAAGGTAACGATGAAGTCAAGGTGTATCATACAGATGAAGATCGGCAGGAAACCCTGAACGAAAGAGAAAGTGAGGCGAATGTTGAAGGGGCATTCAGTTCAGAGCCGACCCAAAGCTCCAGTAAAGAGCAGTTTGCTCCTGATCTTCTTCCAGATGGTTATCATGACGGTCAAGGTGATTTTGACCCGCTTTATCATTTTGTAGTTTATGTTCATGCTAACACTTCGCTAGGGCAAGTGTTGCAAAACGGTGAAGGTCTTTCTTCAGATGAAGTTGTCAGCGGTCAGCAGACTTATGCTGAAGGGTCACCAGATGAGACATTAGTTGAGCCGCCACAGCTGGATCAAGTCGGAGTCGAGGAATTTGAAGATGGCGAAATTCCCGAGGAAGCAAATGACGGCATTTCAGCAGCGGGCGCGTCAGAAGATAAAAACCATACACCTTTTACTCCGTCGAAAGATCTAACCCCTGCAGCATCTATTGGTGGCCCTTTTTCTGAAGCTTCAGAGGACAAGAAGCCATTGAGTTTGATTCCAAATGAAACCGCCCAAATCGGTTTAGAAACCCCCAGGAATATTGCAGAGTACGAAAAGAGTATTCAGGTACGGGAAGGTGACAATGGGAATAGTTCCGGGAACAGCGAAGACTTTTCCCATGACGCCGCCGGCGATGTCTCCGTACGTATTGAGGAACAAGAGCGACAAGTAACTCCGGACCCTAGCTACGACGCTTTTGAGATTGATGTCGACCTCTTCAAAAGTCCCGTCGCGAAACAACCTGAGGGTTTGAAGCCCGAGGATCCAAATGCTGAAGATATCAGTGAAGCGGATTATTTGTCGGCCAATTATTTGTATCAAGAAACCCACGAAGTGGCAGTCTCCGCCAGGGTTCAAGATGACTTTGCAGAGTGGGACCTGATAGAACACGAAGATGACCACTTTCGATCTCATGATGATAGTCCCAAAGCCGTCAAACGACTCCGCGCCGACGATGAGTGTGATGACCTGGAAAATACCCCCCCAGATCTGAAACGGCACCGTTCTGAATAACTCTGAACTGCCACTTAGTCTGACTGATGGGACTTTATAATCCGTATTTTCCGCTAAAAGGCATAGTGACTGTTAACATTTTACTAACCAAAATTACCTCATACTAATGACACAGAGCAGTAGCGCAAATTAACCGAATTCAGGTGAGTCCAGAAGCCTCATACTAATTTTAGTTGCAACCTCGTTCTCCATCTGTTTGGACCTTTTTCCCACGTTTTCATACGCCGATACGGAAGACGTCTACAGGGTACCTCAACATGGTACCGGTGTTTTCATATCTCAGCTGTGCAGACGTTCAATAACTAGGTGTGCGTTCTCCGCAGACTAGGACGTCCGCCCTACATGTTAAGGCCATTCGGGTTTTCTATCGCTAGCCACAAAAGATCCGGCACTCCAGCATGAACGCTGCTCATTATGCGGTTCCAAGTTCTAGGATCACTATCAATGCTTGACCTTGCATGGGCTGTTTTATGCACCTTTCAGTTCAAGTATGCACCCAATTTCCCTTTCGGTGGTGAATTGCACGGTTGTTGGCTCAGAATTAGTTGTATGTCTTTGCCGAGGCAATTCGGTATCTGCAAGTCATGAAAGCTTCAAAGGAGCGGCCTGGTCAATTTCCACTGACATTGCGATGTATGTATATGGGCATATTCTGCATGTATGGTTGTTTGGGCCTGTCATTTTAGGCATCCAGCAATAAGTTTCAGCATCTTGTTTGGCGTACTGTGATATGAGGGCTTTGCCATATTCTTTTTGTTGATTGCTGTTATTGTGTTTGATGTCCATGTTGCCTACCTTTCCATATTTGCAGCGGTTTTTGATAAGGCGTCTTTGTATCATACTCGAAAAAGGTGAATAATGGAGCAAGTTTATATATCCCTTCATTCAGGCATTTCAGAACTTCCTTCAGACAATGATTTCCACTCAGCAGATGGCATATGAATAATCATTTATTATGTCTCGAACTGCTTTGTGATGCCTGCTCCGGTTGATAATGCGCCTGTAAATTTCATGGTACGGACCTAGAACCGATATTGCTATATATCTTTGTCCCTTCACAAGGCTTCTGATGTGCTCCAAAGCTCCTCTGCATTCCGTCGGAACAACCTATCAATCAATCCCGAATCATCTCCGGCCCAATCTAAACACCTTTTGATGAATGGCGTAATATCAAGTCCTTCAAATCTCGTATGCGGCCAATCTGTAGCGAACACCAACCGGTTTGGTGCAACACGTATCAGCTCCTTAGCGACAACACCTATGAGCTTGTACTCTGGATCATCACTAATTCGATACGGCGCCGATATCTTGACATATGTGCTTCCTTGCTCAAGGAGGGATATCAGCTCACTGAACCCCGGCAGCGAGTACGGATCAAAGAAAGCAGGATCCGCATCCATCCCAGACAACGCCGGGCTCGAGAAATGATCCAGACAGACCCGTACGCCCAGTTCGGGAACCACGCCCACAAGAGCCGGAACGCTGCTCAGCGGGATGTATAGCTGCAGAACCCAGTTGAGCGGGGAGGAAATGACGCTTGCGTGCTGGCGGACGGTGGCTGCTAGCTCCTCTGCGCCCATTTGCTTGCCGACCGACTGCAGATTCAGACGTGCCCCGCGAACGCCCAGCTGATGCCATTCGAGCAGAGTCTCTGGTAATATGCTCTGCGGGTCGATGGTGACGACTCCTCTGGCGCGTTCGGGGCCGAGTTCACGGAGTCCGTCGAGAAGACAGGAGTTGTCGAGCCCGTATATTGATGGTTGAACCAGGACGATGTTGGAGATGCCGACACTGGATTCGAATTTTATGGCTTCGGAGAGCGTGTGGCTTTGAGGTTTGTATTGAGCGTCGGGGGCTAGTGGGTACCGTTCAAGGTCGACGATGTGCATGTGGCTATCCCATGAATCGGACGGGATACTCGCTGTAGGAATGGACATGGCCATACTCTAGGAAGAGAGCCACGAAAGAACAAAGGTAAACAGTACTGTAATATGACCGGGATTGAGAAATGGAACAATTGTTTCCCTAGGGTAGAATGTGGCCAGTTGATATTCATGGTATATGATATACTAAATGAGGAGAGTCCATTCTTGTCGGAAATATATGCACGTTTATACTTGAAGTCTTTGGTGGGGTTCTGATGGACACACATCTAGCACTTCCAAGATATTGATAGTGACATTCAAATCATGCCACAATATACATTTCTGCTCAGCTAGAGGTATCTTCCCGACATCTGTGGAAAAAATAAGAAAAGAAAGATTTTTTTTTCTGTGCCTGGACAATAAAGGCGATCCCATTAAGACTGTGATGCCCAGTCATGCAGAAAACAGACCTTTTCAAAAAACTAGTTAGAATGAATCTTAGTAGCCAGACGAGTTCATACACGCTGCGGAGGGGAACCTAAGAGATAAAAGCAGAACATACTGCCGCAGCCACATCAAGACAAGCTAAACAACAATACCACTCCGAAATTAAAAGCAAAGGCACACAGCAGAGCAGCTGTCAGTTCAAGCTCCATGTTTAGTTGCAACTGGAGGATTATTATGTTTGGCTACAGCGCTGGCAACGCTGGCAAAAATGGGCTCAGCTTGCCTTTGGCTATCCCTAACGGGATCATCCGTCATCCAGCTCATGATCAGATCCCCTTAACATTGATGTATTTCTCCAGGTATATGAACCGGTCACGTTGAATATGTAGTTGACAGTCGAAATAGATATTGAAATAGGCCTGCATGATTTGGACTCTATAGCTAAAAACAGTAATTATAAGAGCCTGGATTGTGTCAGTAAGCTGGAGCAAAAGAATGGGACACCAAAGTACCCACCAGGATTATCTCATGGTCGAGAAAACGTGGCTCCTCGACACGGGTCATGATCATTCTCAGCAGGATCAAGAACTCTCCTCTTTAAAGCTTGAGTTCTTTAGCTTTCCCATCTGGAAAAGTATGCTTGCTTCCGATCGATGGCCTCAAATTCTATAAATCTTTTCCATTCATATTTGTCGTTAACTGATTATTTGGCAGGCCGTCCCTTGCAATAGGAGACAGTAGTCTATGGGAGAGTAAGTATTCAGGATCAAATGCAGTTTATATAAGGAGATACGAACTTATTGCCCGTCTAGTTACAATGTGATATAAGAGTTGACCTCTTTCCGCTTGTGTTTCCGGCGAGGCAATGCACCAAATACTCGTAAAGCTCTTGAAACAAGACTGTTTGCTAGTTCGATCAAATTTTCAAATTCACCCTGTCGTAGATCAAATCAAATTCTCGCCGTGGTTGTACGGAGTAGACGTTTCAATTTGTCCATGGGCATCGGGACAAAGTATTGGTAGCCTTGCTACCACCCTTAAGGTCCAATATGTGACGTTATGCCAAATGTACTAAGCTCCTGATCGGTCAAATAGATATGGTCGAGGGCTTTGAGGCAAGAGAACAAATGGCGGAGGTGGTGATAGTCCTTGACCTTGTCTGAAAGCGGCATGTTTCCGGCGGTGAGCTAGCAAGCTGAAAGTTGAAGTAGAGGAAAAATGAATGATTCGTGGAAGAGAGAAGAAGACGGGTTGGCCAAAAGATCCTCTCTTTATCGGACACGGACCTGTAGATATATCTCTTTGGAGCCAAGCGGTTGGGTGGAGCAACGATACAGACGACAAGCGGTTAAATTAGCTTACATAACCAACCTTACTAGCGCGTAATAGCCGCAATCCAACCCCAGCCAATCCCATATCAAGATGAAGCCCTGACTCAACTGCCGGGCGTTCTCGAGAGGTGTCAAGGACCAAGGCCAAATTAGGGAAGTCTCTTTGGCCGAGTGGCATAGGACCTGAGAAGAGGCGCCCAAGAAAGCTCCCGCCCTATTACAGCATGCGTGATTGCTCGGTGAAGGTTGCATTTTCATGAAAAAAACGTATGCTTTTTGAAGGACTGATAACGGTTTGCGGATGATGCTGGTAGATCAAAATATTGAACGAAGAACCACGTCCAAAACTCGCGGACTGCAGCGCGTTCGTATTATTTTCCCGTATAAATTCAGGATGACGGTAGCAAAGTACAGTATAAGTGCAAAAAAAACCGCTATCATCACTGATCAGATAAAATGCTTGATATATACAACGTGCTTTTTATCTCTTTGGTTTTGATCAAGTTCCGGAAGTCGGCCATCCAGTATCGAATCCGCTCGTGCCGACATTCGTAGTCATAGGTTCCACGTACGAAAACGCCTCGAAAAGTTCCGGCGCTATATTGTACATATGCTCTTGGGAAAATTCTGCAGGGTTTAATGAAGAGGAGTCCATTGTGAAAGAGACATCTGTGTTTTGTTCAGTGAAAGGAGGTGGGGTGATGCTGAATGCCCCGTGTGGAGGGAGTGTGTAACTAGACGGAGAGCGAATAGTAGGTTGATGTTGTTGTTGTTGTGGTTGTTGTTGTTGTCGTTGTGGTTGATCTCGGTGAGAGGTTTCTGGAGCAGGCTGTGGCGGCAACCGAGACGGTATGGGTTGAGGCTCGGGTTGGATGGGCTCAAGAATATTGATATGTAGTTTTTGTAACTCTTTCTCAACAAGGCCAAGGGCAGTATTAATAACTGTAGAAAAGTTGTGCAGAGCATTAGCCAGATGGAATTCTATTCGTTATTTGTTAGATTAAAATATACACGGGACATACCTGGATTTGCGGATCTAACTCGTTCCATAGCAACAATGCAATATCTGAGTTTTTCCAGCGTTGAAGCGGAAGCGTATTTCAACGCTTGGATCTCCAATAGAAATATCGAGGCTGCTGTATAAAGGCTGTATGCGAGGGAGAGAACGACATGGGAATCCCCAAATGTCCGTCGGTATAGGTCGTAAAGAGAGATGGTGGAAGTGGCTGAAGAGAGACATTGAACCAAGTGATTTGCGTTGTTTGCTGCGTTTTCAAACCTTCTGAACGGCCGGGAGCAGAGCATCGGGCGGTGAAGGAGAATATTCGTTGTATGATAGATGCAGCTGTACAACAAATAAGAAAAGACGACATAAAGAAATATAGAAGGAAAGAGAACTTACTTCAATGTGACGATATGGCTTGGAGGACAGTATGCAGGCAAGTCGTTGACGATAAGTTTTAGAAAACTAGGCAGCTCACTCCACCATTTCTCGAGTTTTTCGCCTTGTTCATGGACGCAATTAAGAATCTGCGCTTCGGTGCTTTGCCGGACTGGGTCGTATATATGTATTATTATTTGATTCAAAATTTCAGAGAGCGAGCACATTCTCATGAAGCAGGAGGTCGAATGAGCTTGTGTTGGCGGATAATGGGTGCCTTCGGGGAAGACAACGCCATGTGGCGTCCATATTTCTATTTCGGCGGTATCGTCCACTATATTTAGGACGTGTCAACAGGCATGCTGACGGGGAATGAAGGAAGGGGGCGGCTTACGAAGACTCTGCGGCGGGCTGACTGGGGTATATTGTATAATTGGCGATCGGCCAAAATATAATGAAACCAGTTTATCCCAGAAATAGCAACTCCAAAATAGCCGATTTCGGATTTCAACATCTTCATCCGAGAATTGGACAGAGCCTGAATATTTCCGACTGTCGATCGTGATGCCCAGGTCTTCCACTAAACGGAATGCCATCCCGCTATAAAGCCAAGCCTGGGTTCTGTTTCCACGGCCACATTCCTGCGCGCTCAGCAGTAGCAATGACTGCACAATTGGGATTTGCCCGTTCCCCTGTTTAAGGCTTTCATACAATCCATCAACTGCCCCATTGAAGAATTGAGCGCCACCATCATATGGATCGAGGAGTCGAACGATTTTCGGTTCGTTCCTGCACCATCGGAGCGAATGAGATAAGATAGCATTCAAAAGTACATCGGAATAGTATGGGCCGTTCATTTTCATGTCGCCTGCCCCAAAGCGAATATAATCATCAGATCAAGAAGTTACTAGAATATCCAGAGCTTTGCACACTTACGTGTAAATGCTGGCCTGTATACAAAATTAAACAGAGGCTGTATCCAACACCAATGAGAATCAAGAAGGTGATGAAATGGTTCCTAAAAATTACTATTAGTAACCACATTCAGTTCTGCAAGTACTGTCAGATAAAGCCGTCTTACGGGAATTGTAGCGAGCTGCTCAAAAGCCCGCTCCCTCCATGCGTTGTTTATAAGTCTCTCTTTCCGACTATCCAGTTCCTGTTTTGATTTGACAGGATTCAAGTCTTCCTGCGGTATTCCACTTGGTAATTGAAATAAGCTGGTAGGTCCGTGGAACGATATTCGCCCATCATCCCCCATTTTCAAACCTTCAATATCCCTGGTCAAGTCGAGAGTATCGTTCCCATCTTGCGATCCAGTTGCCTGTTGAGCAAGTCTCTCCAGAGGTACTTTCGTCTCAACCTCTTCGACTTTGAGCTTCTGCTCAGTGCTTTGTCGGTCTCCAGTCCCATTTCGTCCCGAAATTAGTTCCGCTTCCAACTCTGCGATTCGCGCCTCAAGGGATTTCGTATACGACAGTGTGGGCGTTCTATTTCATCAGCAACCCCGATACAGCGCTGTTAGAGAGGGCCGCAACTTACAAGCTGTAAACGCAAACTTCTCCGCGAGCAGCACATCTGGAACACGAAGGATTCGCCCCATTGCATTTTACCTAGAATCCCGGGGAGAGGAATGTCAGTTCAAGATACATAATCAAATGATGGTAAGGTGCAACTGGGAAACCAGACCTTTCGTTTGCGACATGCTTCGCAAGAGAAAGCGCTTTTCCTGGGAACGCCAGGCTTCGAATTCGTCTCAGGCATCAGAATCAAGAAGACCAAGGAAAAGCAGACACGACAGGGCTGAAAGTAGATCCCCAGCCATTTGCTTAACAGATCTAGATATCAGTGAGAGGTGTTTGCCTGTGCGCTACGGGGTTCTGTTCCTGTCCTTTGTCCAGAATTAGAGTGGAAGGTGGGGACGATCTGGTGCGAAGTCCAGCGAGAGTTAGCTAGTTATCTTTTGGCGTTTTGGTTATCGTCCACTATCAGCAGCAGACGGGGGGCTTTCTTGGCGGGGATTCCGGAGTGGCGTCAAGGCCATTGCAAGCCACATTAGCCACAGCGAGCTAGTGCATATTGGGCTAGACCCTTTGGTATCCATTTGCTTGAAGATGGGAGATAAAAGTGAATTTGAAAGTGATATATGCTAAGATCTGTGATATATTATACAGGGCCGAGGGGAAAAGCTCCGTCCTGCGGCGAGGCAACGATCAACTAAACTGTTTTTCTAGTCGTACTAGCCAGTCATAGACGTCGTCTATCTTCATCTTCATCTTCGCTGTTTTGCCGTTGGGGGATGTTTTTACATCCCAACCGGGGGCCTCGTCCAGGGTTCTTCTTAGTGTACTCTCGCTTTTTCCTAGTATTTGCCCTGTGAGATCAACATCGATACTCCCATCCAATAGGTTTTTCGGGCCTATCACAAAAATTAGGTTGTATTTCATCAGCTGAGCTTCCCTAATTTTCTTTGAAAGAGACCGCGCGGATGTATCCACGTCAACCTCAAAGGTTGCTTCAAGAGGGGACAATGGTTCGGAAGGACCAGCGTCTGTTTCGCGAGCTTCATGGGTCGGGATACTCTGGTAACCGCGCATCTTTGAAGCTACTTTATCAGCAGTTTTCAGTACATCGTCATCCTGGTTCACGGTCAGAACTATTGCTTGGCGAGGTGAAAGCCAGAATGGCCATCGGCCATTGTAGTGTTCAGTCAAAAGCGCAAAAAATCGCTCCAACGAGCCAAATATGGCTCTATGTATCATGACGGGCGTGCCTTTCCCGCCGGTCGAAATCTGATAATCTTCTCCCCCCTCAGGAACCATATACTCTAGTCCGAACCGTTGGGGAAGGTTCATATCGAGTTGTATTGTAGAGAGTTGATGGAATTTCCCATCGGAATCTTGAAGCTGAAAGTCAATTTTCGGTCCGTAGAATGCGCCGTCTCCCTCATTAATTTCCCAGGGTTTCCCACTCTTTTCCAAGGCGTCTTTAAGTTGTTGCTCGGCAGCATCCCATAGCTCAAGGCTCCCAATGAAATCTTTTTCCGGTCTGGTTGACAGGACGAGTCTATAATCCCGTAATTCAAAGGTCTTCATAACTGTGTCCGTAAATTCCAAGGCCAATTGAATTTCTCTCCCAATCTGCTGAGGCCGGCAGAATATATGACCGTCATCTTGATGAAACCTTCGAACACGTGTTAATCCCGTCAACGCTCCCGAAACTTCATTGCGATGAAGAGGACTGAAGTCTGCATATCTGATGGGAAGATCACGATATGACCACTTGTGTGACTTAAACAGGAGACAATGCCCAGGGCAGTTCATTGGTTTAAGCCCATATGATTCGTCTTCGCCAATCTCTCCGTCTTTAATTTCCCCCGAAGCTCCACGCCCACGGACCTCGTACATATCATCTTTATAATTTTGCCAATGGCCTGACACCTCCCAGAGAGACTTTTTATATATGGTTGGAGTTAGAACTTCCCGGAAACCGTATTGTTTGTATTGTGCGCGAAGGAAAGCGATGAGTTTGTTGAGAATGTGCGTGCCATTGGGTTGGAAAAGAGGAGAACCGGGGCTGTATAAAGACGTTGCGAATAAGCCCTGAGCGGTTCCAATAGCTCGATGGTCAGACGTAGAGGTAGGAGTTGAGGAAGACGACTCGCTGTGCGAACAAGCTGGCTCGGCGGTTTTCGATAGAGCAGAGGAACATGACCTAACCGTCGAAATTGGCGATGGAAAGTGACCGATCCTCCATCCTGTTGATTGGGGAGCAACTGATTGAGCTGGTAAAGAGCGCCATGCTCTGGCGACTATGTTCAGCCGCCGCATGCGTGTTGGCCAACTCGTTGATTGAGGTGTTTGGGAACTGATGCTGAAGGTGAGGGCGAGGAAGTCGAATGACAATTTCTCAAGAGAGCTCTACAA
>LJPH01004273.1:0-51330 GCA_001430925.1 Byssoonygena ceratinophila
CAGTTCAACATGTGTACACATGTGGTCTTGCTGGTTGTCTCGGTTTGCTGGACCAACACACAGCTGCATATAACTACTGGATGACATGTCGTCACACCTTTTTAGCGTCGGGATCAGCTGTCAACCGTATTTGCACGTGCCTTCGCTAGATGGTTTATCCGAGCCGAGAATCTAGATCCTGCTTAGTCATATTCTTCTCACCTCCTGGAAGATTTCTCCTTCTGCGGCGCTTCAACAGGCAAACAACCAGAGCTAGAAACCAAAGGAGATATCAATGTAGACTTACTCATTGTTAGGGAGTCTGCTGCACTGTACAATGTTATGGATGCCTGATGTGATCCCCATTGCTCATCTTAATCCACAGTCAATATGTATGTAGCTGTAAAATGAATAGGAGGCGCAATCAAAACACAAAGAGCAGGTAATTTGCATTCAGTTTCCCGTCCAACTGCGGCGCTCACCTCCTTGTTCCCTAGCTGCAGCAACCTGGTTACTAAGCTGTACGCCAAAACTCGAAGCGGGATAATACATGGTACCTGGGCGGCCCGTTACTTTATTGAGACCTCCCCATTCCCTGGAAAACAAAAATCCAAACCCTTCAAGGGAAGCAGTTCACCTCGGCCCTTGCTGCTGCGACTCACGCCTCCTAAGGCACGCAATTTGCAGCGCTCCTTAATTTCGAGTCGTACTGGGGACGCCAGTTCTTTTTGTGTGTCATGGATTGGTAACGGCCCGGACTCGACAGGTCACGCTTCTCAACGGCCTGCTGCAAACGAGCTAATCTCTCTAGACGTCTTTGCTGGCTTCAAACACGTCTGGTTCACTTAATTGTACGCTCCTACACCGTTCTCGCCTTCCATTTACGAAAGAAGGCTCGATTGGAAACGCGGTAGAGACCTATGGTGACTTTCGCCGGGATTTCGACCATGTCGAACAAGATGACCTCTCAAAGATTACCCAAATCGTCCCAGTCACGGATGTCCCTCTCGGATTCGTCAACTCGCGATCACAATGACAGCTCTAGCTCTGGAGGTGTGCTACTCTTTCAGCTTCTGTGCTTGTTGGTTCGATTGGTGGTTAACAATCTTACTGACAACTGAAATGCTCCATCGTAGCTGAACTGCCATTGCGTAAAGCCCTTCACAAGAGTGCAACCAACGCTTCCATTTCTCGCTCTCAAACGCACGACTCACAAGTCGGGAGTACAGCTGGTATTACTGGGTCTAGAAGAAGAAAGTCCATTCTCGAACGAAGTTCAACTTTCGGCTCCCGAGATGCGGATTCTACGCGACGGTACGGTGTATACAAACCCATCTTCCCTTTGAATGGTTCTAACATTTGCTTGTATTAGGGTCGCGTCGAACACGTTCAATAACCTAATGCATTCCAGCATTCCGTCCGTGGATTCGGGCAACCCTGCGTCGCGAACCCAAGCCACTGCGGGTAGCCTAACAGTTAACGAAGAACGTAAAACGCCATCGGAAAATGGAGAATTTCTGGTTCCAATCAGTTTTGACGATTTTCATAACAGCATTGAGTCCAGAGAGCCCAGTTTGAGCCACTTTCCATTGCCTGGCCATGGCGGGACTGGCTATGAGAGTCTAGCGAGTATTCCCAAACCTGCGAACCGTTGGACAACGGGTCCTTCGATCCCGAATGCGAAGGAGACCCGTTCGGTTGGTGTGACTCGACGTCTTAGCAATGCGGCTCGCTCGGCCCAGGCTGGATTGAAGCTTACCACGCCATCCATACCATCCACAACTCGAGCAAGACGCCAAAGCTACGTTCCCCCTGTCCCTAGCAATGCAGCCGCTCCTCGGCGTCCCCGGAAATCAATTGGACCAGGAAGTCTGGTAACAGACGCTGGCGATAGCCACATCCACCCCGCTAGAAGGCCGAGCTTCACGAAAAAACGGACAATTGACGAAAATCGACTGACGTCGAATGCTGCTTGTCGAAACTCCCACCAAGCCACGTCTGATTCAGCTTTCCATTCAGCAGCATTAAGTGCTGCTCGAAGCCATAAGGCAAGGTCGCTTCAGCCACCAAGCAACAATGTTTCCAACTCGCATTCTGATCATTCTCGGTCTTCGTCAAGTATCGTAATTCGCACGCCTGTGAAAGGTGCAGCTGGCAAAATGACAACTCCATCATCCTCCAAAAGGATTTCAATTATGCCACCACATGCAACTGGATTAGGCGCGCGAACGATCAGTCCTACCGACGCAAGGCGCATGAAGAGGATGTCACTTATCCCTCACCCACCTCCGTTGCCGCGAACGTCCCCAACGCATATGGAAATCGGGTTTTCACGCCCACGCTCCTCAGCCCAATCCCCTTCTGCAATACCCAGGAAAAGTGTGACCCCTTCATCCACCAGGACAACCCCAGATCCGCATCGCAAGTCATACGGCTCAGGCATATCCTTATCATCCAACACAAGCTACAATTCTGCGCGAAATTCCAATGGTTCTTTACAGGCGCGACTCTCGCAAAATGTTTCTTCTTCGCGGCTCCCTACGCCGAAGCCTCGAATGGATAATAATAGAGGGGCTGAAGACGATGTGCCTCCGGTACCTGCTATTCCGAAGCTATATGAGTCGCCCAAGAATGACCAACATCTATCATTTGCTCCTAGAAAGCCAACCCTGCCGCTAGAACCTACAAACTTTGCCGATACGTCAAGGTTAGATTCGGACTCCAATTCAAGTCGTCGCGGTGATGGGCTCAGAATCTCCAAGCGAGTCATTGACGAAACTCCCGTCAAGGACCCAAAAGCAAGGCCAAAGGTCAACCTGAGTAGAAAGAACCTCCAACCGCTGAAGCTTCCACCTCTCAATCTACTGCCTTTGAGTATCCCCATAAATACCAAAATCGATGCTTTACGTGAAAAGGCATCTCAAGACTTGTCGCCCCAAGCGTGTGCAACACCCCCGCGTCATATCAGCACGAAAACCCCCAGTACCCCATTGACAGCGTCAAAGGCTAGTTTCTTTCATCATCCTCTACCTAGTGATCAGGTCCGCAGCAATACCTCGCATTTCGCCCTGAGAACGGATTTCACAAAATTCAGAGTGGAGAACAGTTCCAGTGCCTTCGATACATTGGAGTTTTCGTCTTCTAGGAATATTTCCCCTTATGTTTCATCTTCGCTTCCCCGGGGCGGTGACGAGACTAATTTTATGCGCACTCAAGCTTCTGATGTACATTCAAGGGGGACAACAAGCAAACTTATGGGACCAAGGCCACAAACACAAATTTCTACGTTGTCTTCCACAGACCTATTTGGTTTTGGTCTTACACCGGATGATGCAGAGACCGA
The DNA here is from genome assembly GCA_001430925.1 of Byssoonygena ceratinophila. Classification (NCBI taxonomy): domain Eukaryota; kingdom Fungi; phylum Ascomycota; class Eurotiomycetes; order Onygenales; family Onygenaceae; genus Byssoonygena; species Byssoonygena ceratinophila. The sequence goes on from LJPH01004273.1 coordinate 3,323, forward strand.
AATCAGTTTTCCTCCCCCTTCTCCACGGAGGCACGAGCAGAGGGTCAACTCCAAAATGCAGATTATCTCCGATTTGGCTAAAGATCCTATCAAATTTGATAGTATGCCACCACCTAAACTTCCTGCCTCCGCAACCTGGAACAATTTTTCCAACACGCGAGTGAGCCCAACTGCGAAACAAGCACAACTTCAGTCAAAACGGAGTACCTCAATTTCGAATCTAGTCAATCTGCCATCGCCGCGGAGGAATCAAAGCATCATCGGCGAGAAGGGGCAGGCGGTGAACCCGAGCTCATCCACTGATTCTGGCGACACAGAAACGTCGACTAACCGCTCAAGTTCATCAATCTTATCGCCTGTCCACAAGCTTCTAAGTGGATCCAAGTCGTCTCCAACACCTAAAATTCGTCTTCAAGACCAGAATATCGACAGAGATGACGTTGCTGCTGAGGAGGAGATGCGAAAACTTGGTAGCAAGAGAAGGGATTTCGAGGCTGCGGCAAAGGAATTAGAAGATCTCCGCCGCAGAGCGAGTCCAAAGGAGAGGGCATCTCCCGCTCAAGCTCTGAAAGTTGCAAATCTCAATATTTTCGAAAAAGGGGAAATTATTGACTTCAAAGACATCTTCTTCTGCGGTACTCACAAAGCCAAGAAAGTTGTTGGTGATCTGAACGCCTCAACTGCAAATTTTGGCTACGACGACGAGCGGGGCGATTACAACATCGCCATTGGCGACCACCTTGCGTATCGATATGAAATCATAGATCTTCTTGGGAAAGGAAGTTTCGGGCAGGTGGTGAGGTGCATGGATCACAAAACAGGTACTCTTGTTGCAGTAAAGATTATTCGAAACAAGAAGAGATTTCATCAGCAGGCACTTGTGGAAGTCAATATATTGCAGAAGTTGAGGGAATGGGTACGTTTTATGTTGCTCATATGATGAACTTGTCTTAAGACCGAGACTGACCAGAAGCCCAGGATCCTAATCGTCGGCATAGTGTTGTCAATTTTGTTCAGAGCTTCTATTTTCGTGGGCATCTTTGCATATCTACTGAACTGCTAGGCATGAATCTTTATGAGTTCATTAAAGCGCATGAGTTCCGCGGTTTCTCGGTGAAGCTGATCCGACGCTTCGCGAAGCAGATATTGAGCACATTAATACTTCTCCACAACAAAAAGGTCGTTCATTGTGATTTGAAACCTGAGAATATCTTACTGGTGAACCCTCTTCAAGCGGCGATCAGGGTCATCGATTTCGGCTCTAGCTGTTTCGAGAACGAAAAAGTATACACTTACATTCAGAGCCGCTTCTATCGTTCTCCAGAGGTCATTTTGGGGATGTCTTACGGAATGCCAATTGACATGTGGAGTCTTGGCTGCATCCTAGCTGAGCTTTATACCGGCTACCCTCTATTCCCCGGGGAAAATGAACAAGAACAATTGGCATGCATTATGGAAGTCTTTGGCCCGCCGGAAAAACATCTGATTGAGAAAAGCACTCGACGGAAACTGTTTTTCGATTCGACCGGTAAGCCCCGTGACGTCGTGTCGTCCAAAGGCCGTCGCAGAAAACCAAGCTCCAAGAGCCTCCGCCACGTATTGAAATGTGATGATGCGGCGTTCCTCGATTTTCTTGCACGATGTCTGAGATGGGATCCTGCCCGTCGCATTAGCCCCCACGATGCAATGAATCATGAGTTTGCCACCGGCATGAAGTTCAACCCCCGTGCAAGGTCACATCTATCGTCCATGAGCCATTCCCCCGCAAAACGACATACGTCAGGTTCAACGCCAGGCGTACGACCTCTTCCAGAACCACCGTCGAAGCCGGGATTCGCGAGGAATTCATCAAACAATTCACCTGTTAAACCCGGTGTTGTGAAACGTCCGACACTGCAAAACGTCTCCTCGACAGCAACGACGAAGCGGACATCCAACGGTCCTCCACCCGCCACCGGCTCTGCTCTCCCACGAGTTGCAGGGAGAAGCGTGAGTGGGAGACCAGAGATTGCAGCGGCGGCTGCTGCAACTAGTCTGGTAAGCGGCTTTATCGGTAAGTCACAATAGCCAAGCGCCGGTCCAGCTTCGAAGAAGACGAAAGCTTCGTGGTGAACATTTATTTTTATGGGACTCTCGCTGCACTATGTCCCGGTAGAGTTATGAAAATCCTATATATTTCTTTGAGTACTTGGTTCATACCCTCTAATCGTCGTTGTCGTTATTCTATCAAATTCAAAGTATTTTCTGGTTATTCGGCTTTAATGCATGCATTTTAATGGTTCCAAAGGTGTTATGATATTTTTCGAAAAGAGCTGGCTGGCTCCTTTCTAGCCAATCTCGGATGAATTCCTATAAGGCCTTCTTTTCCTTTTGTGAATCCTCCTTTTACGTCCATGTTCCCCATCATATGTCACAAATTTAACATGCCCAACTGTTGCTTTCTGCCTCTTTCCTAGACCTTGTATACCTTTTTAATTCCCCCAGTTCTCTCTAGACAGTGGCTTTTCTCGCCATCTGCTTCTTGTGATGTTACTTCGGCATTACCCTCGTTTATAATTCTCTTCGTGTTTATATCACTTAGACGATAATATTTTAATTCCATGACATCGATATTGTCCATGAAATATCAGAAGCCTCTGCATGGTACAATCAAGTGTAACGGTGGTCCAGTTACTCCGTCGAACCTCCCTGGTATCAATTTCCCGCCCGAGCGCAGTAAATATATTTCCGGATTTGGAGTAGCGCGACCGGCCTTTGGAAATCTGGCCTTATCACGTTAGCGGATGAGTAAGCAAGAGCTCGACATCCAGGATGCGCAGCGATTGAACTCCGTGGATAGCTTGACCGTCTGGCCGAGGCGTTTATGGAGCGAGTGAAGAGGAGGGCATCATTCTGCGGTGTCTCTTACTAGTATTCATTCATGCATCTTCTCCATTGACCTAGTTCAAACCTCTCCGCCGGCGCCCCGACCTGATGAACGGCTTTGCGGACCATGGCCTCGACGAGGATGCGTTCGGGGAAAAGAAGGGGGTTGCTGCGAGATTGAGGACGTTTGATGCTTTTCGTGAGTGCTCGCATGATCTATCTAGCTTGTCTTGACTGCCCAGCCCCTTGAGGTCAACCCGTCTTGGAATTCCGTTCGATGCAAGGCTGACAGTATTCATCTCCAGCAAAAACCAAACCTACATTTACCACAGCCAGTCGACGTGGCGGACAATGGACGGTCCTCATCTTCGTTTTTTGCGGCGTTGTCGTATGCTTGGAGCTCGTTTTGTGGTATCGAGGAACAGAGAACCACCACTTTAGTGTCGAGAAGGGCGTCTCGCATGAAATACAACTCAACCTCGACACCGTTATCCGAATGCCATGCGACGCGTTGCGTATGAATATGCAGGATGCGGCGGGGGATTTTATCTTAGCTGCTGAGCTACTGCAGAGAACTCCAACCAGTTGGGATGCCTGGAACCGGGAACTTAATTACGCTGGCAAGGACGGGTCTCGGCAGTATCAAACTTTGAGTGCGGAGGATAATGCGAGGTTGGCAGAGCAGGAGGAGGACCAACATGTGGGCCATGTGCTGGGCGAAGTTAGGCGGAGTTGGAAGCGGAAATTTCCATCCGGGCCAAGGTTAAGAGGTAAGGATGCGTTGGATTCGTGTCGAATTCACGGTAGTCTGGAAGGCAACAAGGTGCAGGGCAACTTTCATATCACCGCTAAGGGACTGGGCTACTATGATCCCAGTGGTATTGTCGATATAAACAGTATGCTTCAAAGTCTTCCCAAAAATTTTATGGGCAGTCCTGCTAACTGTATTAGGCCTCAACTTCACACATCTCATCACCGAACTTTCCTTTGGCCCTCACTATTCGACCCTGTTAAACCCATTGGATAAAACCGTTGCGGCTACGAAAGAAACCTTTTACAAATTTCAATACTATCTTTCCGTCGTCCCAACGATATATACCCGCGCTGGTATCGTCGATCCGTACAGCCAGCGCCTTCCCGACCCTTCAACCATCTCCTCCAGCCAACGCAAAAATACCATCTTCACCAACCAATATGCGGTCACTTCTCAATCTCGCACGATACCCAAAACACCGCACTCCGTGCCAGGAATCTTCTTCAAGTTTGATATTGAACCCATCTTGCTGGTTGTGAGTGAGGAACGGGGTAGTTTGCTTGCTTTGCTAGTTAGGCTTGTCAATGTCGTCTCGGGTGTGCTGGTCGCAGGCGGTTGGGTGTTCCAGGTCGCCACATGGGGTCTTGATGTTTTGGGACGAAAGAGAAAAGGTGGGGATTTAGGAGTTTTGGGGAATCATGAGGGTGAAGAATAGCATCGGGTACTATTATGTGCAATGCACATCGCCTTTTCGTTTTTTCTTGGAGATTCGATGTCTGCTGTGACTCTTATTGCAGCGCCTTTTTATGTAAACAGTCCATATTTTTGACTTCAGCGCACGGATGATTATCATAACCTTTCCATTTAGACAATCACAGCTTAGTGATACTGACAAGCTAAAGTTCTGCTTTCCAAATACTCCGCACGGAGATATCATATGACCGAATTGCCAGAGTCAGGAACGCGAATGAAGCTTGTCCAGATTAATAATTGGCAGTCCCACTCAAACCCTAAAAAAGCTTATCTCACTGAACCCCGAAACATTTCAGAACATACCTCTCTCGGCCCGAAGAAATCAGGGAAAACGGCTTAAGAGAAATTGTCTACTATCTTCACATAATCTACGATGTACATATGTTGAGACCCAATTAAAGTAATCTAGATTTAAACAGATTCTGGCGCGACCAAGACTGCCCGATACCGCACCTTTCCTGCGGCCAACCGATCCATAGCTTTCTCAATGCCCTCCTCGTTCATATCAAATAATTCGACCATGGGCTTGATATTGTGACGCGCTGCAAATTCAAGCATTCTCGCATGTACCGGCAACGAAGCGACCGATGATCCCAAAATTCTGAGTCCTTTAACCAGCAAGGGCATGTATGGGATCTTAAAATCATCGAAGGCGACAGTAACAGGATAGACTGCGCCCCGCGGAGCAAGGAGGGTGAGATATAGAGACCAGTCAACCTGAGCGCTGGTGGTGACAATCAGATGATCAACTGGCTCAATGTCTTTGAACTCTTTGACCCCACGAGTCGCATAAAATTCGTCCGCGCCCAGCGACAGAGCTTCGTCCTTCTTATCGTCTGTACCAGAGAACACCACCGTTCGACAGCCCATGTGCTTTGAGAACTGAACTGCGACATGGCCTAGTCCACCGAGGCCAATAATACCCACACGGTCCGTTGCTCTAATGTTGAATTGATCGAAGAGGGTAAAGACAGTGGCTCCGGCGCACATGAGCGGTGCGGCGTCAGCGCTTGTCATTGAGTCGGGGACTCTGAAGAGGAATGGTTCGTTCCAGATGGCAGCGTACGCCATGGAACCTTGGTCTGTATTATTGCTACCGAAGACTTCGCGGTCGGGGCAATATACTTGCTGACCATTGATGCATTGCTTGCAGTGAGAGCAAGAGTTTTGAAGATAGCCCCAGCCAACCCGATCACCTCTATTGTGGAGGAAGTTAGTAATCAATTGTTCAAGCTGTTTTGAAAGACTGGCTTGATTGCTCACTTTTTGAACAAGGTCGCATTTGGTCCGACTTCTGAAACGATACCGACACCTTCATGTCCGAGAACACAGCCGGCTTCCCGATAATGCAGGTCTGTTCCACAAAGACCTGAATGGGTGACTCTCACCAGCACTTCATCGCCCTTCAAAGCCTTTTTGCGCGTAACATCCCGAAAGATCTTGCCATTCTTCGTCCCTTTGAAGACAGTAAGCTCATATTCATTCTTGGAGATTGTCATTATTTCCAAGGTCTGTAAAAGAAGGATTCTTTTCTTATTTTGGTCGTCCAGCGAAATCCCAGTATATAAATGGCAAAAAACTGCTATGATCAGCGAGCTTTTGAAAGAAGGGTTCCTGAATTTGGTTTTATATGCTGTCAATCAATCAAATCCGAGTTTTCGTCTGTAAAACCACCCAGTTCTCCCAGATTGCATCATCATATAGCTATTCGAATCGCCCCATCTCTCTTTTAATCTGGTCCGCGAGTGGAGCCTGTTCCCCGAAACTGCGCCGGCAGTTAGCTCAGAGGTCGGAGCTTGCATGCAGCTTCGGCGCTCAAGAGTATTCTAAATAGCCAATTTCACTAAAACTGGCGCTTTTCAGAGAACAATGGATCAAGATCTTGATATGAGAATTGATACAGATAAATAATCCTCGTACTTCTATATCGAATTCAATCGATCCTGTAAATCATTTTTGTCAAATATCTTCAAAGCATGAGAATAGCAACTGTGTATGAGAAGCGGGCCACTCTCCAGAAACCAACGCTTGATTAACAGAAGTGGCCACCAGACTTCACCATTCTGGGTCTCAGCCGAGGCTCAGGAATTGGGTGGCGGAATTCAAAGAAAATTCGTTCTTCGCGCACAACACATTAGGGAGATAGTCGGAGCTATCATAGCATTACGTCCGGCCATAAGCTTCGTCCGCAGATTGCTTGCATTATGAGAATTCAGGGCGACCACCTGGACTAACAGGTAACTTCAAAAAAGGCATATCATGCTTGCTTAATGGAATGAAAGAAATTGTGTTGAGGTGATCTATGCTGCCAATACGAGCATTTCACAGACCAGTCTCCAGTCTTTCCGGTTGGTGCTGTAAGGAGACCAAGCTGGAAAAGGCTTTTTTGAATTCGGAGGAACATTTCGTTGACAATGTTTATGTTAGCCCGCTGTGGAAAACGGTGTGAGGTATGAGAAAATCCCTTATAAAGCTCAAGAGCAATTCTGGTGGCCTAATCACATCCGAATTAACGCCCATTCACAATATTTGTTCAAACCTCAAATATCTCGCCGAGTCCAACTCCAGCACCTTGCGCGCCGTACCGACAGTCAACCAGGTCCAATCTCCACTCTTTCCAACTCTTCAGCTTGCTTTTCACGTCTCGTTCCCATTCGGCCCGCTGCTTAGCCTCCTCCTCTGCCTGGGCTCTGGCAAAAGCATCCTCGTCAAACATGCCGTCATCCTCCAGAAACTCCTCGCCATCCTTCTCCGAAACTAACTCAAGGCTTCTGCGCAAGCCACTAGACCCAGGATGATGTGGCTGAGTCGCGCCACTCCCTGTAAATGCGGCAAGGCCACTAGATAGCACCGTTGCGAAGGTTGAATGCTGCCGTGGTTTATCCGTTGCAGTGCTACGACGGCGGGAATGCGCACCGCCACCGGGTAGACCACCAACTAGATCTACATCGTCGAAGGACCCTCCGGGATTAGATAGAGTTTCGGTAGCATCCGTGTCACTCCCATGGCGAGTAGTGAGTTCACGTTTCCGCTCTTTCCAAATACCCCGCCTAAGGTCAAAGACTTCGCCTTCGAGATCTCGAACTGTGCGTTCCAGACGAGCTCGCCCCTCGTCCTCAAGCTCATCCAATGCCTCGTCGTCCCCCGTGCTTCCCGCTTCCCGCTTTCGTGTTCTTTCGCGTTCTTGCCTGAGCCGTACGTTCTCGTTCTCAACAGTAAGCAGTTTTCGGCGCAACGTAAGCACATCTTTCTCAAACTTGTCACGTTCCCGGAGCCGTGTCTGGTGCCGGATCTCCGACTCCTTGTGAAGATTGCCAAGAGCCTCAAGCTTCTTTTCCATCGTTGCTATTCTGCTTTCAGCCTCCGACTTTGCAATCCCCGCCTGCTCAAGTTTATCCTTCAGATCATTTATTAGCGTTTGAGTGGAAGCCTGAGTTACACCCTCATTCACCGATTGCTCAATCATCCGATCCATCGTGGCCTTTGTGTTCGCATGATTATTTTCTTCTTTAGTTAAAGCCTCTCGCATTGAAGATAATTCGTCCTTCACGGCTGAGAGCTGAAGCTCAAGCGAGGATGCCTTCTCCATCTGCGAGTTCAACTGCGCGCGTAGATTCGATATCTCGAGCTCCATGGCTTCGATCGTAGCTGATTTCGATTCCAGTTGGCTCTGAAGTGCCGAGGGCGGGGATTCTGGTTTTCCAGGCAAAGCGATGCTATTCGAAGAGCGATGTGACTTTGTTTGAAGTTGGGAATTCAGGCGCTGTAGAGCAGTGATATCCGCTTTCTGTGACAAGTAAACATCTCCCCGGGGCCAACACACAGCGAAAGCGGGTTTCACTTGGACTCCTCAAAAGTAAACTCACCAATGTTTCGACGGTCACCACCTTCTTTTCCGCCGCAGCGAGCTTCTCCTTTAACTCCACGGTCTCCGCATTGGCCTCACGCAAGTCATCCAACTGCTCCTCTGACTTCTTCCACTTCGCATTTGCCATCTCTAGGTCCCGTTCCAAGCGTTTATTGTCCTTTTCTAATTCTTCCAATCTCATAGCTTGTCTCCTGAACAACTCTGGTGCAGTGTTTCCATCTGGACTTAGCGGAGGTAAAGGTGGTGACTTCACCCCTGGACTTGAAGGTGTCAGGCCGGGCTGAGAAATCGAAGAGTTCCGGAATGATGACGAGCGTATTTTGGATTGAATAGACAGTGATGGCTGGCGATCATGGCGCGATTTCAACGGAGCAACATTATCGTCATGCCCGACTTCGGCTTTTCCAGAGGCCTCCTGTTCCTCGATGTCGGCAGGTGCTTCTGGGAAAGACTCCTTCGATTCATCTTGTGAAGTTTCTAATTCATCGCTTTTTGTTCCGGGTTCAGATGCTTTTTCGGGCGTCTCTGGGGCTGCATTGCCTTCATCTGGCGTAGGGACGGGTTCAGTGGACGGGGGCTCTTTGCTCGATTCACCGGCGGACTTGTCCTTTTTCCCCGCCTTTTTTGCCTTTTGCTTTTGCAGTTGCGCTACCTGAAGTCATAGGGAACATTAGCAAGCCTATAGTTGACACTGATCTCGGGGGATAAGGGACGTAAATGAACACCTATTGTCAACATCAACGGAACGGACGAGGTGACCTACTCTTTTCCTAGCCGCAGCAAGCTTTTCTGCCTTCGCCTTCTCGTCAGCATCCGCCATTTGTGCGATTGTGCTTTACGATCTTTCGCTGAAACTGCTAACAGGAGATGGAGCTTGCCTCCTCTCTCCTTGTTCCTCGTGTTGCAACATTGATCAGTTGAAGCTGGAGTTGAGTTAGAGCTATGCTTACGTCATCAAGACCTGAGATGATTTCCCAAACAGCACAGCCTGGCATTGAAGGATAATTTTTCAGAATTGTTATCAGATTTATTTTAAATGGCCCCAGTGATTCATGAGTAGGCTCGATGTCAAGAGCAAAGCGTTTTTTCTTCGGGCTGGGTGCTATTAGAAGGTTGAAAGACCTGCCACCAATTCAGAACACAGAAGGTACTAATATTAATTCTGTATGATCTCCAGTTATCCCGAAGCCCCCATGAAACAGCGCCTCACCCGCTGATGCCGGCATTCGCTGAATAAAGCCCATGTTGAAAACAGACTCGAATACCAGAGGAGAGAACAAAACCCGCAATTACGAAATACCCAGGCGGACCATCATTGTGAAACAAGGAAAACAGCAAATTAAAGCCGATATAACCGGCAACAAGCCACCCTTCATAACGCAGAGCAAAAGCAATGGGATCAGCAGGATATCATAAAACGAAAAATAGCAAAAGGCCGCGCCTAGAAGCCCATTGTTAAAGATAGGCGTCTTAATGTAAATCAAATAGTCGTCTGTGCGTTCCCTTAGAATTCCATGGATTCAGCAACCTCCTCACTCATCGTTCTAACGATGGTCACCTTGCTCCCGGACCTCGAACGCGTTTCTTCATCACTTAATGCGTAGTTTCCCTGCTCATCAATGACAGGCCTAGAAGGTCCCGAAAGTATTTCAACTTCCTCGTCTTCATCGCTACTCAAGTCTTGGGTCTTGGCAAGTGCATAATCACCTAACCAGTATCGTGCACGTTTCCGCGCACCAAGATCCGGAGTGATATATCCATCATCCATATTTCTCTTCGCTACAACTGGAGTGGCAGTCCCATCGGCCAAACGACTAAGGACGCTGACACCACGAAGATAGAGATAGCAAACACGTTTCCGTGCCTTGTTGAAGAAGAAATAATTCAAACTCCAGAGAGATGCATCATCTCCATCATAAGGATCTTCTTCAGGAGAATAGCAGTATATGCTGCATTCTTTCAGCGACATTTGTTCATCAATTATCTTCCACATCCTCGGGCCCCATGAATGAGCCGACATTGGAACATGTGGCGTAGAACCACTGGATGGAGTTGGCGGGGTCACATCCCTGGCCATTTGGGGACGAAGATTGAATAAAGTAGTGTCAATCGTACTCATAACCTTTTTCAGACTCTTTTCGCGGCGAAAGTCAGAAGGTCGCAACAAGTGGGAGAAGTCATAATCGGGGTGACTCGCGTTCAAAGTAGCGATTAGATACGCAAATGTTCTCCGACTTGAGTGCTCGCTCAGAGGCCCAAAGGGGCTAGAGCGCGACAAGTTGAGTGATGCAGCCGCGGAAGACGCATGTGGTGGCGAAAGAGAGGCTGACAGCCGTAGAAGTGACTCGTATTGCGATTCGAGAGAATTCTCAATGTTTCTGTACAGTTTCTTATCCCCACCAGCAGCCTTTGTAGTATAGAGATCGCATCCTCCGACAATATGGCAATCAGGAATATCAAAATTCAGGGCGTTTGTAACGTCCTCGAATTCGCTCAGTGGTAGGAACTGCTCATGCAAAGTTCTGTAAACGATGACAGGTCACTCAAAATTGGAACCGCAATAACATACCTTCATTTTGAAGTATAAGGCGGGTAGCGAAAAGGACGGAGACTGTTGTTATGCGTCTCGGTTGAAGCCTCGGTAGAGAGCTGAAAGTAAGCCGAAGGCGAAGGAATCGGTGAATCGACAGGAGATTGGTGAAGAGGCAGCCGGAACGCGCTGAGTTGCTCGAGAAACAAGACCCCGTAGGTCTGTCGCGTTAGACTAAAAGTGAGACTTGTGGATGTGTCCTGCCAAAGCAAGTCGAAAGGCGATAAGGGTTCTCCAGGCTGGCTGCAAGGACAACGCTTACGAATCGACTGAGCCAGACGATAACGTCTAGCAGGAAGCAATAATGATCAATACTGCCATGAAAACTGATATTGTAAGGATGGGGAGATGAAGATGTTTGATGGATTGAACTCGCATTGAGGGTCAGTTGGGTGTTGAATTCAATCACAAGTGGTGATGTCACGTGAACACCACGCTTGGCCGGACCGGCCAGTGACATCACACCATTCAATCACGAGATGCCATAAAGGGGAAAGGAACTTGACATTGAGGCAAACGTGCCACAACTGGTGTTATTCACGAGCAGAAGCTGTTACTCTGTACCATATTCTTCCTGTCTCAGCCTGATTATCAGATAGCCATTGTTGCATGTTGTGAAATCATCGGTTTATGAGCGGACTGAAGACTCAATGACTGGAGGAGCGCACCAGAACGGCAGTGGAGGCTGAGGGCGAGATCAGGGAGACCACATTTGCAAGTCGAGCTTCGAGGCAGCGGGCTGCCTGAGGCAATATGCCGAACCCAGGTTGACTTTGCAGATGCCATATTGCTCGGCGCGGTTGTGTTCGAAAGATGAAATATGGAGACTGGAAGGTACTATATTCCCAAACGCTCTAATCTCGCTTCTATCGCCGCAGCTTCCTGTAACCCAATCACTTGATCAGTAAGCTGAAACGAGCACGCGCTGTATATACATTGCTCCCCCAACAAACGCCGGGAATAACGATGTGGTTGTGATATGAAAGAGACACCGATAAACGCCTTCAAGCAGTAAAGGGGATATTCGCTACATGAGCTTCGTCACAATATCTTGCTCTGTCTGATGACGCGAAAGGAGTCGAGAATTAGCGCCGAGTTTTCAGCCAGCAGTGGTAACAGCTTGTCTGGAGAGTATGAAACGGATGTGAAATTGAAAATTTCGTAACTGGCTCCAGCAGTGCTATGCTGTAAAAGGACTTACCTCCATGTCTTCCAAGCTGTCCTGCTGGCTGATGCACCTTAAGACATTCTTCTTGCTACTCTCTTGCATCTCCCCAGCGAGGAGCAGCTCATCCAGAATAAAATAGGCCTTCTGAAAGTTGAAAATGATGTCCAATTCACAGACATTGCCGTAATACTTATCCATCTGTTCAACGTATCGATGGACAATTTCAAGTGTTATAAGCTCGTTGTCGGTGGACGAGCAGCCAGCGATAAAGAATAAGGAGGCGTATCGTCGGTAAACCACCTTTGAATCTAAAACATATACCCATCCATCAGTTAAAGCCAATCTCTCGAGACCAAAGATACTCCAAGCCAGTGGCAGTGGCGTGATCCCCCGAGCTCTTCAAACTAGCTGAAAGGGACGCACCTTTGTATTCGAGAAAGTTGCACATTCGAGTACGTCGAGAAAGGACGAGTTGTGAAACATCCTTGATTATCTTTGCCTTATCTTTCGGGGAGAGCGTGATGAACCATTTTGCTAGACGCTGGAAGAAGAAGTCAGGTAAGAATTTGCCTCGACTCCAAGGATTAGGGAGTGCGGTGGGCGACGACCAAAACATACCACTTTGCCTTGTCTTGACAACAAGATAAGGTAGCTAACCCTGTTAGCCTCTTTTGCGAGAAACGAGCTTGGGAAACCATCCTTACTTAATTGCCATGCTATTCCAAAGAAAGACGAACCCAGAAGGATTGTGAGATGAAGTGGACTTTTTCTTTCCAGTGGTGGGGGGTCACAGTCGCATATTGATGGAGCAAATCCGCAAATGCAGTTCGTTCAGGTTTCTCCCCGGCCACGCTTACATAAACGTCATTGCCAAGGAACCGGAAGATCTTACAGGCCGGTGACCAATGAGAAGACGTCGGCTTTTTGGAGAGGATTGTTGCCCCGCAGCTTTTATCAATCCGATCTGACAAATGCAAGCGGGCAGTTGGCTACAGGGGCATCCGTCGGATATTTAACCTCAAGGGACGCCCTTCTTGATGACGGCTGGTTTAAATCATCGGTAGTGTATCGCATTTTATAACTTCGAATCTTACTGGGAGGTGCAGGAACATAATGAAACTCGTTTTATCTACATCGTAAGTCACTCGCAGCAGGACCGTCACCTGTTTCTAACACTTTAGTGCGACTTTAGGAATATTGTCAGTGGCGGACCACCTGTCGTCCGCCGCATTACAGCGAAGTCGAACGTGGAACTTTTAAACTCCCTTAGATATAACTTCGTCGCGGCCCAGCTGATTGAGCCCTCCCATACAAATGAATGCTGCCATGACACCCACTCCCCTCCTCAAAAACTCGCGTACAGCGACTACACGACGTGGACTTCACAAGATGGCGACACCCTTTTCGTCCCTGCGATCGACTTCTCTGCGTCAGGTTTGACTGAGGATCGCTCGCAGTATGACATCACGGTCAAGTTGTTTTATCTGCCAGGAATACCGGCATCGAGGAGGTGCGAACACACACAGTCGGCCATCGATCTCGTCCTTAAAGAGCTTCATGTCACGTCCATAGATCTCCTCATTGTTTCCTTCCCTGGCGTATCGTTTGACGCGGATGATGACGAGGATGAGGTGGTGAATGGTGATGCAGAGTCCGAATTCAACAACATGGTGCAGACCTGGCGAACGTTAGAATCGCTTCACGAACGAGGGATGATTGCGCAACTCGGTCTAGCGGAATTTGATAAGGACCGACTAGAGAGGTTCCTCCCACATACAAAAATACGACCTTCCGTGGACCAGATTAATGTTAAAGATTGCTGCGTTGTACCAAAGGATCTGATATTGTATTCGAAGGAGGAGAACATTGAGCTATTGACGCACAATGATTGCACTGATATTCTTCCCCGAGGAACAACGCGGGATCTACTGTCCCGCGGAGAAAATGGTGCAGGAATCTTGGCAGTGACTGCCGATGCGGACGACGGAGGCATCAAAGGAGATATCGAACCACAGTGGGTGGTGAAATACACAGCAGTGGTTAAAGACCGCGGGGTGATTGAGAACAAGGGTTACTTTGCTCTTGCAGAAGTTGGAAGCTGTATACGTACTTCTTCATAGTTGAAGATACCCATTTATGGCGTTGTACATACTGTCACAGAGCTGTACCAATTCCAGATTAGCGAGCAACCCAGTTTTTGCGACGCTATCTACTCCTTCGTCGTTTCGAGTACAAAGTCCCAAATGGCGGTGTCAGCTCCCATATCTCATTTGAAAGATATTATCCGATCATACTTCGTTTTCGGCCTCTCATTCGAACTTTTTTCAGTATTTCAAGCACAGACCCTGCGCCCTTGAAAGATTCACGGTAGGCGTCAAGGACTTCATTGAAAAGATTTTCGGTTCGGGGATGCGAACTACCGAAGGCTCGCTCAAGCACATAAAGATCAACCGCTCTGTCCTCATCTTGTACGCTTTGACCAGCCAGACCAAAGTCGATAAGAACAATATCTCCTTCCAAGGTAGGCGCCCGAGTAATTGAATGTGAATTGGTATCAGAAGTGGCTTCGTTCGAGCACCCTCTTAAAATGAGGTTGCTCGTTGTCAAATCTCCGTGAATGACTCCTGCTTTATGCAGACTACCAATGACACTCCCAATTCTTCTCAACAATGAACGGATATCTTCTTCAGCACGTTTCACATCTTCAACATTAATCTCTTTGCTGGTACTGTTGCAGACTTTCATCCAATTCTCCCAGCTATTCACAACTTGTCTGACGGGAGGTCCGTCGATCCATTCCATCAGCAGCCACGCGCCATTATTGCCGTTTTCGCTTTCCCCGGATCCCGTATTCCAATCAACCGAAAAGACGCCCGGTACTGGTATTCCCTCTTTTATAAGCTTAACCAAACACCTAGCCTCTTGAAGGATACGCTGCCGTGTCAGTCTTTGATCGAGAATCGGATGTCGATAGGGTTTTGAGGGACGAAACTTCAGTGCCGCAGGCACCGAAGGGTTGAGAAAATGGGTTTTATATAGGCGAGCTTCAGCACCTTGAGCGAGAAGAATGGGTTGATTTGTGTCTGATTCAAAAGGCGGGGGTAAAGGAGGGGGAATAAACTCGTCTGCCATGGTCCGTGATTCACAGGTTGCTGGTGCAACGGATGGATTCAGGTCCTCACTAGTAGAGTAAATAGCGATGCCAAAGCTGCTCAAGACAATCCCGTATAGATTAGTAGAGCGTGGTCGGAAATCGTTTTTGTTAATTCGATGCTCACTTCAGAGAGTTTGGAATGATGGATGGCCCGGTCGGACGCTTCTCGGAGGAACTTGCTTCCGATCCAAGCACGGGCCGCTGCCCTGACCAAAAGAAACGGAAGCATGGCCACCGCGAACACTGTCAGACAAACGCTACAGTGGAGGATTCAATCACAAGATCAAGCACTGAGAACTTCTAGATTAGCATGACACTCACTTTTGATCTGGCCTTCTAGCCATTGACCTATTTGCGCGGCTCGGACTACGTCCCGCCCGTACCCGTATCGAACGCTACCTCCTGGCGAGGGCTACGAACAAACCCCCTAGAGGGACTCGGAGCAAGGCTCTCCTTTCCGCTGTTGATAGTTGATTGCTACTGGCGCGAGTGTTATTTCGGTTCACACGGTCTATTTCGGTTCCTGGTGTTGTTGAACCCGTTTTCTCCACCGTCTTAGAACGATGTCGAACGGCGAAAATATGTCTAGTGGCAGCAGTGGACCAATGGCCATTGGACACCCTTATTGAGATGGCGCTTTTTCATTCAAAGGATTCGCGATAAACTTCACAATCACACCGCAGGCAAGCCAGTATGCGTACGGAGTATATCTCCAGATTCTGGCCCTCTGGGAATGGCGATGTCTCCGTGCGCGTTATACTCATTGCGCCGACCTGCAGACCTCTTTGAGGGGAATCTCTGGGCGCTCTGCAGTTTACGGACTGTGGCGCGAGCAGCTCAAGGAGTTTGAAATTCGTGGAACTGGTGTAGTTCCCACTTTTTCATAATCCCAAAGCCTCCATGTCTGTCCATATCCCTCTGCAAGGATGGGATCTTCAGAAACGCCTATGTGGTGCATCTAGCCTCTCCACTGTGATCCTGACGCCGGTGTCTTAGGTCTATACTTCTGCTATCAAAGGCGGGAAAGATCTTGCCCTTTCACGGCTGATCTGCACGGACGCTGTAACCTGCATCTTTGATCTGTGTGATTGATTGTTCGTCTACTCCTACTGCTACTAGACCCGGTCTGAGTTTCCCTATCTGTGTAGACGACCATCCCGCTGAGTTAATGCTCGGCAGGATGGAAATGCCATGGGGCCGTCCATGGAATTTAGTTCGCCTTCACCACTACCAGGAGCGGAATTAATGTCATGGAAGCAAACAAATCATCCTCTTATTTTTCTTTTCTTCGCTTGAGAGCCTGGAGCACAGTTATCCACAGTTTCAAGCTCTCTGATACCACTGAGAACCGTGTGCGGGTTGGCTTGCTTGGCAGATTTTCATCTGGCTGCCAACAGCTGATGCTGGGATATTTGTGGGCCTGAATTCTGTCAGCACTGCCTCTAATGCATGTATCTGCTAAATCTGGAACACTTCACATTTAGTGTTTGGTATTTGGGTTGAGGCTTTCCGTCTTGATATTGTTCTTTGCATCAATATGGATCTGCCTTAGTATTGTTCTCTGCATTGTGGCTTTTGGTTCTGCCGGCCCGTCTGCTGACAAACAATCAACCACTGGCCTTGACATCGAATCCACCTATGTATTCACTTAGTTTTGGTCGAATGCTCATCATATTCTTCTTTTATGTATGCAGTTTTGTTTGTCCTACGGATAAACCTCCTAAAATTATCACTGCCTCGGATTGTCTGTTTGGCCTTCAATGCGCTCCAGCTAAATCATATTCAGCTCTTGCTTAATGGCCCCTCTTCTTTTGTTCTGGCATTGTCTGATGCCATTATCTCCAGTCATTATGTGCTTTATCAGCAGGGCAAACGCTTCTCAAAAAGAACTGCTGGTCTTTTCTTCTTTGGACCTTGCTGAGCTGCATCTTTCTCTTTCTCTTCATACCTGCTCGTTTCATTCTTCATATCAAAGCATTTCCGCTTCTTCGTGATACCCAGTATTCGTAAGAGAAATCATAAGCTCTACTCTTTACTTCAGTCCTGTTTTGCCTGGGCAACATGTCTAACACTACTGGATTACCGTTCGATCCTTTTGTTCAAAATGTTCGACTTCGCTATCAAAATGGGACCGAATTTTCTCGACCTCTCAGCTTGGTCAATATGTACCTGCAAGACAACACTAGGCAATGTATCACGTATGGCTCTCAGATCGGAGCATCGCTTACATTGATGGTTGTGATGCTCCTGTTGACGCCACCGGACAAGAGGCGATCGCCAGTCTTTCTACTGAATTCTGCTGCGCTGCTCCTGAATTTTGGCCGCATTCTCAGTATCAGCCTCTACTACACGAGCGGCTTTTCGGATATCTATGCGATGCTTGCGCCAGATTTCTCCAGAGTTCCTCGCAGTGCTTTTGCAAATGTATTCCTCGGCACGATCCTCACCACAATGTTACTCGTCTGCGTCGAAATCTCGCTGCTTTTCCAAACTCAAGTCCTATGTTCGACAATTCGAAGCATCTACCGTTATCTTATCCTGGGGTTTTCCGTTATTCTAGTCCTTGTTACTGTGGGTTTCCGACTGGCCATGACGGTCGAAAATTGCAGAGAAATCGGAAAGCTTAACGGCCTTGGGGCCTTTGTATGGCTTCAGAGCATAACGAACATTTTCACGACTTTGAGCATCTGCTTTTTCAGCGCAATCTTCGTTGCAAAACTCGGCGTTGCCATCTATGCTCGTCGGAGATTGGGCTTGACTGGGTTTGGAGCCATGCAGGCGATTTTTGTTATGTCATGCCAATCAATGATTGTTCCAGGTATGCCTTCTTTCTTCTCTTAGGGCTCTCTCTATCTTCAGCAAGTTATCTAACGCTCGGTTTAGCTATTTTTTCAATCCTGCAATATTTTGTCCAGGTTGCTGAGATGTCTCCACTCGTCCTCACGTTGGTAGTGCTTTCATTACCTCTGTCCTCCATGTGGGCTGCTCAGGCAGTCAAAAACTGTTTCGAAGGCGACAGAGCTGCTCCTCAGCCACAGTCCTTTTTCGTTCGAGGCTTCACGGGAAATACAAATGGATCTGGTGCCCAAACGTCGATGGCATCCACCTTGGTTCCAAAGCGTACTCTCACTGCCGACCAGCTGGATCGCCTGTACCCAGACCTCGAAGCCGGTGAAATACACGTGGAACGTGATTTCACCATCAGCAGTGCCAAGGCCCAATAGACCTGGAAGACTGCTCTTCAGCGAAAATTTGACCAGACTGGTGGTGATTTTTCTTCTTTTCCCTTCCCTTTTTCTCCCTTCTAGTCTCCTTATCATCTTCCATCATGCTTTCGTTTTACGGAATGGTTTATCGTTGGTAAAACGCGCTTCGACCCGACGATCGGCATTTAAAAATATCGTTTTGATTCTGATTCTGTTGTTTCTTTTTCAATATTTTAATTTTACCGGTGGGCAAGTTGAGATTTGCTTTGATGATTTTGTCACAGACGCCAGGGCTTGATGTTGGCGGTTTACATGTACCTACATAAATACTCCAAATGCTAAAGCGATACTATTTGATTGCTCGATTAAACTCCAGTAGTATGCATCATGATTATCAAGGGATCGGATTTCAGGATGAGCTCATTCCCGAGGAAAGATATCTACAGTCGTCGTGGCCATCAAATCTGATATACTTCGTTTCCCGAGAGATCATCTGCAGCTCAGTCAGTAAGAAAAAGAAGAATTTGACTATCGAAACAAGCAGCAAGACCGACAGAACCTCTTGCAATAATGTACTGGTGCATGTAAACCGACAGATTGTGCTACCATGAGTTCAAGCCCAACCAAGCTGTTGACTTAAGATAAGATCCGGACCTCAATGTCATCACGCATACTCCGGAGTCCCGGGCTACACTTAATTCCCCCTTGTGGTTTAGTTGGCATTCCCATTCTGATAACACGCCTTGGCGCGTTGTCTCTAGCGCTGTCAACGGCACCTGGTTATCTGTGACGGACGGTAATGAACTTCTGGAGCATCTGTGCTGGGGCAGGTACAGTACACCAACAAGGACTAAGAAAACATTGGACCAAGTCGGAGATGTTGAAATAAGCGCTTTCACATCTGGGAGATTCAACTACTGATCAGCAAGGAGATTGATGGGAAATGTAGGTTTGTCACAATACTTGTCCATGATACTTTTAAATGAAGGATCCTGCAGGAGTTGAGAGGCGGTTGGGCGCTTTGCGGCGTCATAGCTAAATCCTTTTTCAAGCAGATTTACAACCTCATCATGCTCTGTTGCACTGGTATCAGGCATCGCCCGCTTGATCAAGGCGAGGAGCCCAGCAACAGGATTGGGCTTTCGTGAATACCACCAATCAAAGCTGTTTTTAGGATCGATGAAGGATCCTTCGAGGTCCTTGGGTAGTGGGCCCAAGCGCTGGACTACACGATCAAGTGCTCCGCCAGTCATAGATAGAAAGATTTCACAGCCAGTATAAAGCTCCGCAAAAAGGCACGTATAACTCCACATGTCGCAAGCGGGTGTTGGGTATCTACCATGGAGGCGATCAGGAGAGCAATATATCAACGGTGGGTGACCATCCGGAATCGCAGGGTTGCCCAACTTCATTGCTAAACCGAAGTCCGCAAGATAGATGGTGTCCGTCCGGTATTTTGGGGGAATTTGTACTGATGCGACAATATCTCCAGGCCTGTAACAATAGCATATCAGTCAATTTTCACACTACTCCATATAAATATAAATCATACCGCCAAGCTCCTTCAGTAATTTTTGCCTTCACAGGCCGGCCAAGTTCGTGGTACTTGTCGAGTTTACTGGAATATTCGGGAAGAGCGGCGCCGAATAAAACATTCCCTAGACTTATATCTAAGGAGAAGATCAGCATGCAAAGAGATTACTGTGGGGTCAAGATTTTACCTCTGTGCACAAAGCCAGCTTTATGTAAATCGTCCAGGATGATGAGTAGCTGCCTTGCAGCAGACATCCGAATCGACATAGGTATTTCTGTGATTGTCACAAAATCAGCAAGCGATGGACCGAGCACAGGATACACAAAGACCCGGTGGTTGGAGATTTTGCCGCGGATGAAGAAGGTGCCCTGGTTCAAAACAAGATGAGATATATCTTTCACAGCATTTTTTATCTCTTCCTGCACACGGTACTCCTGTTCCTCTGAAACATCTGTGGCTAGAATCTTCAGAGCAACATCCTTCTTCTCTTGGGTATCAAAAGCCATCCAGACGCTGGAAGAACCTCCATGGCCAAGTTTATGGTCTATGCGGTATCTCTGGCCGAGTATATCTCCAATACGGATGGGATAGAGTAGGTGCTGTCCACGAAAGTATGCCGTACATTGCTCAGCACGATCATAGAGGTCGTCAGAATATTTGTCGTACAGCTCGTCATCATCGCGATCAACGATAATGCCATAATCCGACCCATCCTCAGGATGGTAAGGCGTCATCGTGGGAACTGTACCAGTGGGAACAAAGGCCATGGCTGCGCGTTTGAGTGACTGTGTTTTACGGTTAAAATAAGGCCGGTTAAAGACATCGTGGAAAGATATTCATTCAAGGAGAAAGAAACAGAGGTAGAAGAATCAAGGAGGAGGTTAGGTGCTGTAACTACGGCATACCATAGAGTAGTTAGTTACCCGCGAAAAAGGAGACTACAGACTAGTTACGGAGTACTTTAGTCACCACGATTTACATCGGCTTTTCGCACCCGGCGTCACTCCGGATTTCGTACCAACATCATTCATGGATTCCTCTCCGCAAAGGCACTCGGTGAACAAGGAGACAAACCGAATCATGGCCCCGGTGCCTCAGAGAACGCTAGATTGGCTTTACCGTGTTCTTGCAAGTGTGTGTGTCCCGCCCTTTTTGGTTTGATGCCTACAAAGTATTTACTGATCTTAGTGATATCCTCACCTAGAACAACCATGATCCAAGTCAGGGATACCACGATCCCAACAGGACGTACAACGATCTCGCCCATTTGTTAACCCAGTATCCAAACTTTGCGCCAAGGACAGATGTGTATAGTGAGTCACTATGATAGTACGATGCGAAACTGGATGCTAATTGCATTGATTCCCGATAGCTTACGAGAATGGCGCATCTGCGTTACTCCTCAACCTCTCTGGCACACTGCCTGTCTCCTTTCGCGGTATCGTGTATCGGTTTCCGATAACAGTTTGGGTACCGATCGCTTATCCCAAAGAGCCACCCATTGTGTATGTAACACCGACAAAAGACATGGTGGTCAGGCCCGGACAGCACGTTAGCGGAGAGGGACGGATATATCATCATTATCTCGCGCATTGGACAGGGGCAAGCAATGTAAGCGTAAAACCGATGGAGCAGTACTGTCAAGACTAACGAATGTCCGTCTTTCGCTCCTCAGAGATCCACCATCGTGGATTTCCTCTTCCTACTGCGAGAAGTTTTCGCCAAAGAACCTCCAGTGACGTCCAAACAAGCGCAGATGCACAGGCCCGTGCCACATCATCCGGATCCTCCACCACCGGCTGTTCCTCCACTTCCACCGCAATTAGCGAGACCGGAATCAAATTCAAAGCCTAGCTCGCAGCCGGCGCAAATTCCGCCGCAATTACCGCCAAAACCGGGAAGGGAGATACAACCGCAACTCCAGCGTGAACCACCGGTCCCTGAAAGATATAAGGAACCACCTCCACTCCCACCCTTTCCTAACGGATTTCGCGATTCACGACGACATACAGTTCAACAAGTACCAGTACCTGCAAATATCCATAAAACCAGACATCCAGCGCATGAACCATGCGGTCCCGGCGCCCCAAATCCAACCCCTTTACAACACGGAAACATGCCTTCTCATAAAAGATATTCACAGGAAATTGTTGGCTCTGTTAAGTCAACGTCCCAGGGTGGTCCGCCGCCGCCACCACCGCTACCCCGGAGTTACAACCACCGCCCGGGTCAATCCATTGCGTATACTCAGCCTTCTCTCACTCAAAACACGCAATTCCAGCCCCGATCTGTGCCACAAGATGGATATCTGCCACAATCGCAGCATCCTATCCAGCAATCACTGAGCCATCAAGAGCCAGTTCGTCAAAGGGAACCGACTCCTGACCTTCTCACCTCTCCCTTTGAGCTCGCACTCCCGTCTCAAGCCCTTACAGCAGCACCACCGCCCATTCCACCAAATCCAGAAAAGGACTTTATCCTCAAAACGCTCTCTCGCACACTGACACAGACCTTGCATGATAATGTTGACAAAACCAAATCTGGCCTTCAGCCACTCAGTTCGCAGTCTCAAGCTTTGCACGCAGCTATAACCACTTTGAAGGACGAAATAGGCGTGCTAAACGTCTTTCACGCTACATTGCAATCCAATACATCCATCCTTCAGCAGTCCCTTCATCGTGCCGACGGCGTCATCGCAGACGCACGTGCGCGAATGTCTTCGTCCTCCAATCCATCGGCTCAGGAACAATCATCCGCGAGCCGACGTACTTCAGGTCTCCCGGCCATCGATGAGGTCTTAGTGCCGCCTACAGTGGTTGGCAAGCAAATATACGACCTCGTAGCTGATGAACGCGGGATCGAGCGGGCAATTTATGCGCTGCAGATCGGACTGGCTAAGGGCCGGGTTGGCCTGGATACGTGGGCTAAATTGACAAGGAGCCTGGCAAGGGAAGCGTTTCTAAAGAAGGCGCTGATCAGGAAGGCTGGAATTGGAATGGGGTTGAGTGTCGATACGGGGAGCTAGACCGGTTACGGTTACGGAGATGGCTACCTTGGTTATGAGGCTAGATTCACTTAAGCCACAGATTTCTCTGCGCCAGAGAAGGAATTTGTGCTCGTGTCTTGAACCTGGGTGTCTCATAGTTGAAGGCGACCTTTACCGAGAACACAGCTCAAGGACGTGCTCTAACTAAGTAGTATTTATATATACACTAAAGTATATACCTTCGATATATATTCATATCTAGCAACTCTAAGCCTCCCAGCAACTGTAGGGTAAACATGTCAAGAACGAATCGCATATGAACATACATGTTGAGATATCAAGTGGGGAAAAGGAAGCAAACATGTAGCCAAAAGAGATATCTAAGAAAAGAAGCCAAAATGAAGTTTTGAGCAAAAGAAACACACAGACGATATGGTCTCTTATCAAACGAACGCCAACCCTTGAAATGGTACAATTGAGTGAGTGAGGAGTTTAGCACAACAGCAACCTCACGTCGCAACAATCGGTCTCTCCAGTCAGGACACATGCAGACAGATAGAAAAAGCGGAAACAGCTCTGATGGCTAGAGCACGAATAAGAGAAAGAAAAAAGGAATCATCAAGTCAAAAAAGAATGAGCACACATGACTGACGCGTCGGGGTCAAGTCAAAAACTCATCGCTGCATAATGTATGTGTGTGACATTTCCACCGATGGCGCTATAAACAACAGAAGAACAAGACAAAAAAGGTTTTATAAGGAGACATCATACAGATGCGTTCTGCGGGGTTGGGGTCAAGGACGAGAGAAAGTTGCGGTAGTATGGGCTCCATCTCACCAGTGACACAGCCCACCTTCACTCTCTTCGATCGACCACGTCCCCGCCAACCCAAGAATTTCCACTCTGCCCTCGATGGTTTCGCCGACTTTGGGCAGTTCGACGGCCTTGGCCGCTTCCGGTCTCTTCGTGTCGAGAATGTGTTTCCCCAAGGCTCCGATGGCGGCTTCGCCGGTCTCGTCACGGGCCTGCTTGAGGAAAGGGATGAGCGCTGTTCCTCCGGTGCCACGAAGCTTCTTGCCTCCGGGGCCTGTTTCTTCAGACGACGCCGTGGCGAGGTTGAGCGCCGGTGCGCCAGCCGCGAGAGGGCGAGTGCCGGCGGTGCGTTCTCGGGACTTGACGATGATGTAGCGCGAGACCATGGTGATGTGGGTTGTGCGAAGAGCCTTGACCATGGCGACGGCCGTGTTGAACGCCAACGTCAGTTCCTTGTCGGACTGGTGCTCCTCCACGACAAACTCGCGGATGTTCGCGACGCTGGCGGTGTGTTCGAGGAACCGGCGATGCGGGCCGGGCATATAATCGCGCATTTCCATCATGAAGCCGTGCCATCGACGGCGCGCGGTTCCGGCCTCTGCAGGTGGTGCTACACTCCGTGGTTCGCCGGTGGGGCGATGTTCGACGCCGAGCACGATGTCGAAGAACTGGATCAGGGAACTTTGTGCATTGCTGCCGCCACGGTACTTTTTCCATTCCTGCTTGCCTGCGCCTTGGTCCAGAAGCACACCTCTGGGGAGGCCGGCCTCCGCCATGTTCATGCTTCCTGCCAGCAAAGGCCGGATACGGTGGTAGAAGACGTGTGGATCGCAGTGTTTGTACATGCGCTCGAGCAGGACATTGATCTCTTCCACGACTCCTGCGAACTTGTTGAGGCAGTCGGTCACGCGCTTGGAGTCGCCTGCCCGTGCCGCGGAGATGGCGTCGAGCATGAGAGGGAGGGTACATGCGCCGCGACTCTCGATGGCAACCGAGATTAGATAAAACCATTGTTCGTCCATCGAACCTGTCAAGGTACATAGGGTCGAAAGGTTCTCAAGCTTATCGGCGGGCTCATCGGGAAAGATGGGACGATAGTTCCACAGGCAAACGCCAGCATAGGTAGCGACCGGAGGCAATTCCAAGTGCTCCGAGACTTTCAGCAATGGGATTGTAAGCGGCGGCGGGATTCTCTATCGTTTCAACAACCACAACAGAGGATGTTAGCAGTGAGTTCCACGTGCAGAAGGGATCAGTTACTATGAACGGTGCCAAGGACGACATGGGTGACAATAACTATGCAACTCGTTTCTTTTTTTTTCCAGCGCCACGCCCATACAACCTCCCATGGAACAGTGCAAGGGTGAACGTCTCATACCTCTTGAGGTCTATCTCCGGACCAAATGTACGCATGCAGCATGAAGACAAGGACGACATAAGCGCGTCGCCATTCGCGAGCCGTGTGGAGATGATCGGTGGAGAGAGTGGGCATGCTTTTGATGGTCTCCCATAGTCTGCCACTCAGCACCAGCGGCTGCAGGTTCTCTATAACGTGCTCCCATGATGAATAGTACTCGGGCAGCTGTGTTAACGGGGCTTCAGAAGGAAGGAAACCGTATGCGGGATCAATCCCATAGTCGGACAGTTTGGGAACCGGCGGCAACATCGTGTGGTTGAGAGAGCGCGGAGGGGCAAAAATGGGAAGAAAGTCGGGAGAAAAGATTCGGAGAGCGATGGAAGGTTATTCACATTCCCAAGTCAGGATCAGGAAGAGAGGATTTAAGATGAGACGTTTGAAGAATGGAAATATTTTTTGGTGTCTGCAAAAAAATTCTCCTAGTACACAACAACGTGGGAGCTCACGACAGTATAAGGAAAAGTGGCCCAAAAAAATACTCCGTACACTTTTGAGTTCGCCGGGACCGGGGAACGAAGAACGGGAAGATAAGGGATCGATTCTCTAGGGTTCTATTATTACGCTCTCTCCACAAGTGAAACAAAGTGAGTGACAATTTTTGGACGCTCGAAGATGTCACGGTTGATTGAACTTATATACGGAGTGCGCTCCTCGTGGAAGAATCTCAAGAGATAGACCAAGTAATACACAGTATACTGCTTACACCCAGGAGCGAGTGGCGTCCGTGTGCCTGTTTAATATACCGCAGCGGATCCTCTGTGAGAAATCTACTCCAGTGATAGTCTTGTCTCACCAACTTATCCAGGATGTCTGGATTCGCCATGATCACGGGTTCGTGGGCGGTGATGACGCAGGAGGAGGAAAGACTGAGCTCTGGTGTCGCGGCCAGACAGGGCTACTTACGGAGAACAGCTTCTTTTGACGCTTTTCTGGTGAAGCAGCATACCCAGCCCGAGTCATAAGCGCCGAGGACTGATCGGATGGGAAGTGTTTTGTACGGAGGTCCCGGATATATATGGGACAAAGCAGATACCTTGGACAGTGCGTGTCTCTGCTGCGGTTATTTCTTCCCGTCGGCGCAAATATCCGAGGATAATCACAATCGAAACCGGATCCTACGACCAATAGTTCGACCGTGCTCAACGGCAGTTCTGTGCGTTCGGTTTTTGTCTGGATGGACTCCGGGGAGTATGTATGCACATCATAGTATTTACCTTCTCCACCGCAATTCAGTAGAAATGGACAATGTGCACCGGCAACTAATTCAGGAGGCCGTCTGTGAGGATTAATACCGGTCAGACTGATCTCATCTCGCAGCCGGGCTTGGAATTTCAGAATAAATGACCGGGTATTCTGGTGTCTCGGGGCACGCATTCTTTAACGTGATAGCCTACTCTATCAGAGCACCTGAGCCATCCTTGACGGGCTCTTTCGCCGCGGAGAAAGATAGCAGCGATGCGATATATACCCTACTTTCTCACTACCACAAAGTAGTAAACTGGATGGCGGAGAGAGAGAGAGAGCGAAAGAGAATGCAAAAATCAGACGAAACCTTGATCGATTTGTAAGCAGGCTATACCTTCCCGGGACGACGCCACATGTGCGTGGCTGAGCCTGTGCTAGCCACATGGATGACGTGCCGGGATCCCCCGGTTGTTTCCCATTTTCTCCGATCATCAATTATGCCGTGATGAGGAATCAATCGATCAGCCTGGGGTAGCTTGTTCGAACCAGCAATTAGTCGATGATCGAAGAGTCAATGCGCCCACATGCTTGCACCCTGACAGCCTGGAATCAACTCCGGGATATCCTCGACCTGTCCGCTGTACTTGCTCAGGCATGGACCTATTTGAGCACCACTGACCAGCAGGTTTACTTATCAGGGAAACCTGTCCAGAACCAACTTCTATTCTACCAGCCGAAGCTGCATGATATACTTGACCAACTTTGCTTGGAGGCAGATGTCGACGACACCCTTATCATATGTCGGAGGTATGAAAACGTGTTTCGAAAACACGCGTACGTAGCCGTGTGTGTTGCAGAGTAACTATCTCTCTGCAGTTGGCTGAATACCCAAAATATAGTTACTCCGTATAGGTGTCATAATAAGCAGTATGTCTGTACAATACATCAACGGACATTGAAACGAAGCAAAGGCATTTTTCGCCATTCATGATTTCCTCATCCTATCATGAATAAAGCAGATCGAGCCAGGCCAATGGCAAAGAATATATGAAACCTTCCCATCCTCCCTATCCATTCCAATTTGAATTCCACATGTCACTGGCACGCGTCCAAGGCAGATGTCAAAGAATTTGTAATTAAAACATTCCTGTGTTGCCACAAAAAGAAGACGAATTTTGATTGCGAAGAACAAATATCCCGAAAGGTTTGGTTGGTCAAGGCGGTGCACAAACAAAACCCTCCACCATTGCGCGGTAAACTAAAGGAAGAAAATAGCGCAAGGGGACCTAATGTTGGCTCCATTCAATGGTGTTTAGGTCTACACCCTCCTGGACCAGTTCCCACAACGGACTCAAGTCCCGAAGGAACTGCACTCTCTCCTGTACAGCTTTCAACACGTAGTCGATTTCGCTCTCGGTCGTGAATCGACCAATTCCGAATCGAATACTGCTGTGTGCGCTCTCGTCACTGTTTCCAAGCGCTCGAAGCACGTAGCTCGGCTCCAAGGAGGCAGATGTGCAAGCGCTACCCGATGATAGCGCGATATCCTTCAAAGCCATGAGGAGCGATTCACCTTCCACGTAAGCGAAGGAGACATTTACGCAGCCCGGGTAGTGGCGGTCTGGATCACCGTTCAGCGTGGTATGTTCCATGGCGAGGAGGCCGTCAATAAGCTTCTTTGAGAGTCGTTCAATATGTTTCGAATCATACTATACAAATGTGACGTTAGCTAAAGCTGCCTCCGTGAAACAAGATTGTCATAAATATAATCTTACCTCCATCTCTTCCCTAGCAATTCGGCAAGCCTCCCCAAAACCAACGACGAGATGTGGAGCAAGCGTTCCGCTGCGAAGACCACGCTCCTGTCCGCCGCCAGTGATAAGAGGATCAATACGGACTCTCGGTCTGCGTCGAACGTAGCAGGCTCCGACACCCTTGGGTCCATAAATCTTGTGGCCAGATATCGACATCAAATCCACGTTCCACGCGTTGACATCCATCGGAATCTTACCGAACGCCTGGGCAGCGTCGGTATGGAAAAAAACCTTCTTTGATCTGCAAAGAGCACCGATTTCTTTCATTGGCTGGATAACGCCAATTTCATTGTTGACAGTCATTATGCTGACCAACGCAGTCTCCGGACGAATTGCAGCCTCAAGGTCAGCCAGTCTAATCAATCCATTGCTCTGGACAGGCAGATAAGTCACTTCAAAGCCTTCATCTTGTAAATGTCGACAACTGTCGAGAACACACTTGTGCTCTGTCTGTGTAGTGATAATATGCTTCTTCTTCCCCGATCGTCCAAAAAATCTAGCCACACCTTTAATGCTCATGTTGTTGCTCTCGGTTGCTCCGCTGGTGAAGATAATTTCCTTTGAATCTGCACCGATGAGCTTCGCGACGTAATCCCTGGCTTGCTCGGTTGCCTTCTCCGTTTCCCACCCGTACGCGTGCGTTCTCGAATGAGGGTTACCGTATAAGCCAGTGAGGAACGGGAGCATCGCATCGAGAACACGAGGATCGGTGGGTGTAGTAGCTTGCATATCTAGATAAATTGGACGATTTCCCTGGTCCATTACAGTCGCCTGCTTCAAAATCCCAGCACTGGGGCTCATGAGCATATCCCCAGTCACTGTGGTCCCGGGTACATGGACACTGTTTGGTTTAAGGCCAGTCTGCTCTGTAAACATTCGTTGCTCTTCTCTGATGGTTGAGTCAACGGTGGTCTGGGCGTTTCTGTTCTTGCTTTCCGATACATAGCCCCGGCGGGACGTGTGATGGAGAGCTGAGTTTGTGCTGGAGAGAGGCCTCAACAAGCTTGTCGATGACGATAATCGCCTCGAGCAAGCCCGAGAAGCCTGTCTGATGGCATGAGGTGCCAAATTGGACATCTTGGCAGATGGATCTCGATGCTCCGGAGATGAGGGATAGACAAAAATGACAGAAGGAAAAATGATGGATTGTTGGATTTGTTGAGGTTAGAGCAACGGCTGATCTGATAAAAACGCTCAGCTGCTGACAAACTGCGTGGCAAAGCTTTTATTATCTGATCCATTTAGCCACCATTCCTGAATAGGAAGTCTTCTCCACACCAGCCACATGGGTGGACCCCAATTGATGCAAACAAAACAAACAAGCCACATCTCAGATCTCTCTGTCTCAATGCTTACATGCCTACTCCGTACAACGAACAAGTGAGAAGACAAGGTGAAGATGTATGCTACATTTCATTACATTCTCTGTGAGTGCTATTTACAACTCCCACATCTAGGACATGTGACTGAGCCATGGTCACCAATGGCTTAGGAAACTCATCCTTTGGACATGTCAGAAACCGTTATTATCTTTACTTCAAAGAACCATTCCCTTTCTTGAGAGTCAAATCGTTCCTTGGACACCTCCCTGAACAGCTTGGTAGGATGGCCGGGAAGTGAGTTCATTGAACCACCTATAAGACAGTCAGTAATGGCTCTTGGACTGTCAGCCCACTTTTTACTTACTTTGAAACTGCAGGTCTCTTTTCAATGGCGTTACAATTCACAGTTGGCAGCAAGGCACCATAAGGCACATGGTTCAAGTCAGCAAGAGTTAAAACCTGGAGTTCTCAAATTAGTGCTGTGGGCATAACAAGGGCCTTGCCTGCTGATAGGAGAGAAAGTGACATACATCTCCACCAATATACTTCTGTTTGCTGAGAATGCTCTCATACACGTCCAATTTTGTCTCAAGAAGCTCTTGGAATTGCTTTGCGGCTTCTTCATCTGGAGTGAGGCCGAACATCCTGAATTATCGAACAAAGAAGCTGTCAACTAACCATCCCCGGTGCTTCTATTGGACTTGTCCAGACTGCGTTCACTCACGGCTTAATAAGTTTTTCAAATACCAATTTTGAAACAGGAGGGTCGAAGTGGGATGCTTCGATGGAAGCACCCTGCAGGAAAAGCGCGTAGTCCTTCAGGTCCTTTGGTATTAACGGAGTACCCTGGTCGGCATATTTGGTAGCGATGTATTGAGCAATGGCCCGGCTCTCATAAAGAATAAAGCCGTCATCATCCTGTTTATAGTTCGGGTCAGAACAGTGCAACCTTTGCCCAGAGACGTTAGGGTCTGTGAAAAACGTACGATGTAGGGAACCTGGCCAAATGGCTGGTGCGCGAGGAATGCTGGAGCCTTGTGTTCTCCTTTGGCCAAGTCGATGGGAATGAATTCGAATGGCACCTGTTTCTCGTGGAGCACCATGGCAACACGCTTGGAGCAGGTCGAGAAAGGAGAGCCGACGAGTTTAAGAACCATTGTGAGGTTGAGATGTATTGATATAGGTCAATTGATGCGAAATTGAAAGTTGTTTGAAAATGGATTTGCTGCTTGGATATCAGCGAGGATAGAGAGGGATGGACCTCAGTATTTATTCTTGCACCGACTTTCCCAATGTCGTACATATCATACTGACTGTATTTGGACGAACGGTGCGGGGCGGGGACGGGAAGGCTCCGCCATTGCACCAATATTGATAATCCTTGAGGGAAAGGTGGTGCAGTTCAGCACTCTGACACTGGTCATCTCAGGGGTGTTCACTCGCAGCGAAATAGTAATGACGCAGTTCACGTTTGAAATCGCATTGATCACTCAAGCGCCCTGATTATTAATCAGTTCCGGTCCGGCGGCGCCCCGGTCTGAGACTCCGGCGGGGTCCCCGGAAGAGGGAAGGGCGTATCCATCCCATTATCCCCCAGTAGCTGCTGAACTGTGGCCATATTTGCTTTAAATCAAGGCGACTGTTTTATTATCCGAAACCAACTTTACTGCCGCTACGCCTGGACGAGATCCCCTCTTGAATAGAGGTTTGTTATGATTTCGCGCTGCATACGGAGTTCAGAGTGCTTACTCTGCATGGAGGAGTATCAAAAGTTCTTGTTGTGTCCAGAAACACCGTCACGTGACTATCTGAGTCACATGACTAACTAGGTAACTAGTTACCTGCCCCGCCAAGCCGCAACAGTCCACCGTAACTTCGGACCCCATTCGTGATGTGCGGCATCAAACAGTTCCCTCGTAGATTATCAAGGCTTTGGCCATACAGTCCTCTACCCAACCTTGCCCTGTTATCTTGTGGACAACAGCTGTTATTTGCGTCCACAGTACGGAGTATTCTTGGCTTGAAGTACATACCTATTGCCGACAGGCAGTCTGCAATGCTAACTAACTACTGACCTACCAATAGGCGCCAAAGTTGATGTTGGACAGTTGGACTGTATCAAGAGTCTTACAACGTGGGCGGCAACCTGGAAGTTTCTCACTAATCGACACCCCTGTCACTCATCTCCGAGCTTGGATTCAAACATGGAGGATCTATCTGGCCCCTTTTTCGATGTCGCTAACACAACACTGGCGAGTATCTTTGTTTTCCAGCTGTTGACATCTTTTGGTCACTATGCTTCAGGATTTCTACACGACGGATTCCTCGAAGGAGGTCCACAGCCTGGATCAGCCAGGTCTTGAGCCACTACCCTATGGACCGCAGAACCTTGGAGGCGCCCAGATTTACCATGCGCCTCCGTCTCCGTCTCCGGAACAAAGGATATGCGGTCTGCGCAAGTCGACCTTTTGGCTTGTCGTAGCCCTGGCCGTGCTTGTTGTGATTCTGGTGGGACTGGCGGCGGGAATGGGAGTGGGAATAAGCAGAGCTATCAGCAAACAGAAGAGCAGTGGTACGTTTTCCAGCCCAGCAGCGTATAAAATCACGGAGACAATGTATTAAAGTAGTTGCACAGGTGCTCAATCCGTCCCTACAGTTACAATCACAACTGGACCCGTGGTAAATACTGCAGATAAGTTAACGCCGACGCCGATACCAACGACTACGACGATCACGACGACCACATCAAGCGCTTCGTCAACATCCTCAACAGGCGTGCCCAAACCAAGCTCTGTCTGTCCTGATCGCAACAACACGGTCGTCACAAGGAACCTCGGATTCACTAAGTACCGCATCTTTTGCGACTCTGATTTTGACGGTGATGGGAAACATACACTATCCTCGCTTGTCCTGCCGTCGTTTGATGACTGCTTAAGCTTGTGCAATACAATGAACTATTTTCAAGACCGAGCAGACGTTGGATGCACCTACAACGCCGCGGGAACGGGCGATCAAACACCCGGTACTTGCTGGTGTCTGGGCGGTACGAACAAGAGAATCACGACAAACCCTGGGAACGAATTGGCAATGCCGATTTAAAAGCACGGCTAAAGAGATGATTTGGAACGAAGAACAGTGTCAATATTCCCGGGGAAGCATGAGCTGGTGATATTGAAAGATTTGAGAAACAGGACAGAGGTCAGTTCCAAGGCCAAATTGGCGTCAGAATGGAAATTTAATTGCTTGAGCAAATGATGGGGGATTAATATGGCACTGCTATGTAGTGTTCCCACCGATTCATCTTCCTTCTCGTGATATATACAGTATATAGCTTGTTCTGCGAGATTTTATTATACCTACTCCATGCATTCATGAAACGCATGACGAGAAAGACAATAACACTACGATTTCTTTTTTCGAGGGAATACCTTTTGAGAATCCAATCCTTGTTGAAGACGGCAGTCAAGTGGGCGATGTCACGTCCACATAAGACAACCAGGGTAAGACGAACGGAAGAAAAGACGCTGATCCATGATATGGACATCACCGGTGTCAATTGAAAATGATACTGACTTCACCTACATATTGGCCAAGGCGCCTGCTCTATCTTGCTGTAACCGCCAAACACTTAGGGCCCGCAACTCGATCTTTTCTAGGCCCCTTGAGAGCAGACTGTTTTGCCAGTTTACCGAACCCGGCCTCAACATTATTCATCACTGATAGTTACAATCTCGAAGCTCAACCAGTTAAGGACGGAACCTTTCTTAAAACAACAAACAAAAACGGGATTGACGTGAGAATTGACCACGGCAACGTCGTATCAGCCTCTTTGATTCTCTAGTCCTTCTCTTCGTCCTCATAATTCGCTTCACCCGGCACCACATAATTCATGTATCTCATATATCGGTTGTACTATGCGCAATTGGGTCAGCCTTCGGCGTTTTCCAGGCTCTTGTGCTCCTATTTCTATAACTTACTGGAGCTGCGGCACCGTTCGCTTCATGCGTGTTATCCGCGATTTCATGGCCGCCCTTGAGACTGATTAGCCTGCAAGCAAAAGAATAAGAGTGGCGGATAACATACGACGGCTGGAGCGCCATGAACCGCGACGAGGCCGGTTAGAAGTGTCAGAATGTGAAGAACCTTCATTGTGCTTTGGTGGTGGACCCGATGTTTTTGTTTGAAGATCAGATTGACTGATGAAAGCGAGACCTTAGATTTAAGTGCTAATTCTAAAAGATAAGCAGAAAGCAATGATGGGGAGCCTTTTTGTCTTTTCATTTAATATCTTTCCTTATTAAGGATGCTATTTTCACAAGCAAATGTGAACCCCGACTTGGGAAAGGAGGGGAGGACATAATGGTCATTTTATCACACTGATCTCCCAGAGTTGCAACAATCGCCTTGGATAATTCACCGAAACACCCGTGCAAGATGGTCTGATGTTCTCTCGACCTTAGGCATCCTAATGATGGTGAATTGCATCAACCCTGTCTGAACAATCCTCAAAACCATATACTTATTTCTTCATTTCATTTTGTTTCTTTTTGAAATGAAATGTCAAGTTTCTGACATCCCCAACTCAATTGTTATAACATATTCGGTTGAATTGTTTTGTTTTAACACTCAGTTATTAAAAACATGGCGCTTCCTGTCAGTAGGTCAAGGCCCTCCTCGGATAAGGGGGAAGATGATGGCCTTTTGGAAACCGGCAAACCAATACACGATGGAAGACGTAATCGAAAATGGTACAAAGGCACATTATTTGTCCTTCTCGTATCATTCGGTGTCTCACTGTTCTGCAATGTCATATTGTTCCTCGAGCAACTCAAGCCTCTGGACTTTGATACGATTTGCAATGCGCATACTTCGCAGTACGGTAGGTAAAACCCCCCTGTTTGCGTTTCTCTATCCAAAAGTGTCTTGCGTTCATGGCGCAATCGATCTAGGATCTCCGGTTGTGGAAGAGATCGCGATATCCTACGACACAGTTCAATTCAACGGGTCCTTTATGCATGAATCAATATATCGCTGGCCTCCTAGCCCTGAAGTTGATGAAGCATGGCGTGCCCTGGGCACAGAATGTAAAAGCACCTGTTTCACCGGAATTGTTCGTCTTTGAGAAAATCCAGAGTTTTGACACCAGTTGCAGACGCGGCGATCCTCATTCCTGAGGAAGACGCTGCGAAATACGGCATTCAAAAAGGACAGGTGAAAAGACCAGAAGCAAAAGGAGGAGGATTTTTCGCCAATGTTGAAGTCCTCCATCACTTACATTGCTTGGTAAGTGGCTACACGAAGACACCGAACTCCGGGCTTTTCATTTTGCTGTCTGTTCTGTGGCTGACAGGCACGTTCTAGGACCTTGTCCGACAAGCATCCCGTTTTAACTATGGGTATTACCGAAAGCAAGGAAAAGGTGCCTTTGACAATTCAGAAGACATTCTTCGTAAGCATGTCGGTAAGCCGACGTCCAATTCGCATTCAACAAGGGTTTAAATCACAGCTTAACCAGATATCATACAGGACATTGCATTGACATTCTTCGCCAACAAATCATGTGCACTGCTGATGTCGGGGTATTCGGTCAATGGTGGGTGAAAGATGTTGGTCCTTTTGTTGATTTCAACACAAAACATAAATGCAAGAACTTCGAGGATATCAGGGAATGGGCGGAGAAGAGACAGATCCCAGACACAGATGGGGATGCAGAGAAGAGGGTGGGTGATGTGATATTGGAAGAGATTCCGTAAAGAAAAACTGTTAATACTGCCGAAAGGTCATGGTACTTTGCTTGACAAGGGGAAGCGAAAACGAAGAAAAATGAATTAAATGCGGCCTCTTCCTCAACTGGGATCCAACCTTGCACACTTCCCGAATGCAAATTGCACCTTAGCCTTTGCACCAACTCGGGCTTTCTGATCCGCAATAATCTCGAAACAATGCTTAATATGCTTTGTTGAAACCACCTGGTCATGCACCCACACATTCTTTTCGCCCATCTTCACCCGGTCTGTGGCCCTGAGCAGCCATTGCCACTTGTATAGGCAATGGGCGACGTGGAAAGTCTCCCAAGTGTGTCCGACCATGTTATCCAGTGAGGATAGCTTGTCCTGCGGTACAGAAACTGTGTGGTCGCCATCCGACCACCAAGGGAACGGTCCTGAGCCGCCGAGCCGGAATAGCGTGGTATTTTCGGATTGTGAAACCCGCGCGAGGTCTGCGTCGTAGCAGAGTGGTGGGATCCAAGCCGCGGCTAGAGGGTCAAATGTGCAGTTGCGGAGTAAAGCGTCTCGGCGTGTGCGACCGCAGCTCGTCACTGGCAAGTTCTGGTGGCTAAGGCGGCTGTAGTACGCCGAGCTTATAAATGGAGATAGTGAACGAGAAGAATACGACGAGCCACTGTCACTGGCCCGAAGAATCTTTAGGAGGCCGAGAGTGATGCATGTCGAGACGATAACCAACCCGCAAACAATACCGCAGCAGATCTGGCGGCCAGTGGGTTTGGACTTCTTCGAGGTTGGTCTCTCTGTCAGTGGCTGGGCGGCTTCCAAAACAGCTCCAACGATGCCCTCAACATCGACCTCTCCCGGTAAATTACCCATTGTTAGAGTATCGGTGGCCTTTGAATGATGTAGAAAGGATAAAGAACAAGAAAGAGTTTTTGTCGTTGTCCGGTGATAAGGATAAGCATTTGAATGCTGCTTGATCCCACGTCCTGCTCAGCGGGAGCGGGGAAAGAAAGATCAGCAAAGACCTCCACAGCCTCAATGGTCTATATCTTCAAATTCATTCCTCAGATGCAGAGCGGATAACGGGCCAGACCCGCTGATTAGTGTTAAATGATGAGCAAGCTTCATGAGTGGGTGTGATAAGGCGATTTGGATGGTCTGCCAACAACGGCACTGCCATCTCTGTTGTAGGTTCTAGACCTACAGAAGATCTCAAACAATTGCAGAAACGGGAGAGCTGCATCTGCATTCGAGCAACTTCTCCGAGTGATACACAACAGGATATGTAAAGGCCAGGTTGTCGATTCTACGGACCGGTCTGGTTCATAGCAAGGTCCAGACTCTATTTCAGAGTCTAGGCAACTGACGGCTTGATGTGGAATGGGATGGTTGAACAGCAATTGGAAACTGCACGACATTTTATCCTCAGGATGTATATGTGTATAGGTGGGTATGACAGATTATGGGTGAGCGCTTGACCATTGGAGGTCAATGCTCGTCCTATTTGTTTCGGGGGCAGAGTGCCATTTGCACCACGTCTGTTACACAAGACTTGACCCAGCCTCGGATCGGGTTGAACAGGATACATGTAACAAGAATTGAGAGACACAAAATCGCGGGCATCACTTCAAGTTGACTAGGTAAGTTGGCTGTGGTTGCACACACGAGTGTGCCTTGGGAGTGAGCCTTGCTATTCTGGTCTGAGGGGTGTCCTGTCTCAAGCGATTGTGTTGTCAGAAGGCTACAGGTCCAGAAGTCAGAGAAGATAGCCTTGGTCGAGAAAAAAGGAGGTATCTCGATTCCGTGCAGATAGAATCAACGCTGGCTCGACCAAGATAAACAATAAATTCGCATTGCGGGTGGATAATGGGTATCAAGAGGAAATCTTCAGTTGGCTGTATCACCTTGCTAGCCTCCGCTTGGAGGTATACACCCGGCTGCATACTGGCGTCGGAGCACTCAAAGTTCCAATCCGGTGTTTGAGAGTGTCAAAGGACCAAAAAGAAGAAGCATAGGCTGATCAATGTGTCTCTTGATGGGCATTATTCCGTGCCTCGAATGAACACACGATAACTTGAAGGCTTCGAACCGAGTTACTCCGCCATTCAGAACGTAGCCCGAAAATCTCAGAATATGCTGTCAGTCGATAAAACCGAGATCTCTTTCGTGGAAGATGATGGGTTTAGCATCAGCTTCGTTCCTGATGATGTCTGCACAAGCTTTTGGCTTGCTGTGTTCAATGTTGCGCCTCCAAACATTAAACACTGAACTGAACTAGTTTTTTACCCTTGATGGCGGGAAAGCCAAGTTCACTAGTTAACCGGTCATCTCACCGATGTCTGTGAACAACCTTGTTTTCTTGACAGAAGATACGAGAATCTCAAGATGATCGCAGGATCACCTGTTCAAATCATGGAATCGAGCTGTTGCTGGTCTCTCCGTGTGGTTCAGCCGGCGGGCTTCCTCGCTCCCCCACTCAGGTTGAAGTTGAAAGTCAATTCCTCCACGCGCCGGAAGAACCGAGTCGACCTCCACAGGAACCACTATTGCATTTCCATCTCGTGTTGACTTTCTTTTTGCTTTCTCGCAATCAGTCTGGACCGTTGGCCAAATGGTCATCTTGCTGGACTTGCGGATTTCGTCCTCCCCGCCCTCCGTTGACCCTCGTGAACATAAATCGACCACTGTCCCCCGCATCTTCCTCTAGGATCTGTTTTCACTGTGCGCTGCCAGACCGTTAGCCAACGCACGGAGAAAATTGTTCGTTTCGCACGCCAGATCTGGACCGGCGCTCCGGGCATCGTCACACTCAAGATGGCCGAGAAGCCCAGTGATGGCATTGAGCCGATAGCGGTGGAAACGGTTGTGTCAAGGGACGGGGAGGCGTACGTGGAGGCGTACGGACGAACGTCAACGGATAAGATTTTCGAACATGCGAGGCTGGCGACTGATAAGGAACACAAGATGACTTTGCTGCAAGGCATCAAGCTCTATCCAAAGGCGGTTGGGTGGAGTGTCCTCATTTCAACCTGCATTGTGATGGAGGGGTACGATATCAGCTTGGTCGGCAATTTCTTCGCATTCCCCCAGTTCAATAGAAAGTATGGAGTACGACTGTCGGACGGGACATACCAAGTTCCGGCATCAGTAAGTTTCAAATTCCTTTGGTTTTTCTCTGCACGTTGCTGGATAGGCTTGAGAATAACCCGTTTTTCTTTCCTTCTCAGTGGCAAGCTGGTCTTAGCAACGGTGCGGCTGTCGGCGAGATCATTGGCCTTTTTATAAACGGCTGGGCGTCAGAGCGTTTCGGCTACCGCAAGACACTCATCGCATGCCTCCTTTTCCTGACCGCCTGTATCTCGATCTTTTTCACTGCGAAGAATGTGCAATCCCTGCTCGCGGCCGAGATTCTGTGCGGTATTCCATGGGGCGTTTTCCAAACTCTTACCATCACATATGCTTCCGAGGTCTGTCCTGTTGCACTGCGCGGGTATCTTACGACATATGTCAACTTTTGCTGGGGTCTTGGGCAGCTTATTGGCATTGGGGTACTAAAGGCCATGCTTAACCGAGACGACGAGTGGGCATATCGGATTCCGTACGGTCTTCAGTGGATGTGGCCTGTTCCCCTTTGCATCGGGATCGCCTTGGCCCCTGAGTCTCCCTGGTGGCTTGTGCGGAGGAGGCGAGTCGCGGATGCAAAACGATCCCTCCTGCGTCTGACTAGCTTGAACCGGGAAACCGACTTCAATGCGGACGAGACGATTGCAATGATGGTGCACACGACCGCACTGGAAGAGAAGATAACTCGGGGAGCCAGCTATTGGGATTGCTTTAAAGGTGTCGACTTGCGTCGCACTGAGATCGTGTGTATGGTTTGGGCGATCCAGAATCTCAGCGGCAACTCGTTCTCAAACTACTCGACGTACTTTTTGCAACAGGCTGGCTTGGAGACCAAACATGCGTATTCCTTTGCTATGGGCCAATACGCTATCAATATGGCCGGAGTCTTCGGCGCCTGGTTCCTAATGACTGTTGGAGTTGGCCGCAGATCGCTGTATCTTTATGGTTTATGCGGTCTCTGCATCATGCTCCTCATCATGGGTTTCCTTGGTCTTGTTCCGGAAACGCACCGAGCCCAAGGATCGTTGGCCACCGGCAGCATGATGATCGTTTGGGCCTTGTTCTACCAGCTCTCGGTGGGAACCGTGTGCTACTCCCTCGTTTCGGAACTATCTACAAGACGGCTACAAATCAAGACTGTTGTGCTGGGCCGAAACCTGTATAACATTGTGGCCATTGTTTGCAATGTGCTGACTCCCTACATGCTGAATCCTAGTGCCTGGGACTGGGGTAACTACGCCGGCTTTTTCTGGGGTGGTATCTGTTTCCTCTGCATCATCTACACCTTCTTCCGACTTCCCGAGCCCCAAGGTAGGTCATTTGCAGAACTGGACCTCTTGTTCGAGCGTAGGATATGTGCGAGAAAGTTTGCATCCACTCACGTCGATGTGTTCGAGGAAGAGTTGGACGGGAATATCATGCAGAACTACAGAGAGGATAAGACCAAGACGCAGGCAGCGTGAGCCCTCCGTGCTCCTCCGTCTGCCATATGCCTCACAAGAGAAAAAGTTACGGAACTCGGTTTATATGAACGGCAAAATATGATGGATATCGGTTATGTCTTCATCGTCTCACGGCCTATTTCAATGTGCCTAGGTTGCTTTGATGTGTGTAATGATATGATCAAGTATGATGATTGTTAATTAATTAGTCTTCATCTACGATGGTGAGAGAGGAGCTGTAGATACCCGCAGCCACATAATGGAGTCTCTTTGCTAAAGTCTTGGTATGACGACGCGGGGAAGACCAGCTGATCTCCCTAAGACTGGCAAGGATGACGTAAGAACGGCGGATGGATCTAAGCTGCCCAAGACTGTTCAAACAGCATCAATTGAGGAATCAATTATTTGCATAACAGATAGTTAAACTGCCCAAGAGTATGGAGTAACTCTGTCTGACTGTACTCCGTATGAATTGTCAGTTTGAAGGAGAGATACAATCCACAGCCACAACTGCTGTCATCATTGTGGCTGGCTGCAATGCACGCGAAAGAGGGCGCTAGGCCTGTTCCGGCTAAGCACGTCCAGTCTTGGCCCTCAGCCACACACAGTGACATAAGCATTCATGGATATTCCGGAAACACTTTCGCGGAAACAAAGTGAAGTGTTGTCTGTGACTCTGTATATCCTCTTGTTGCTACAGATTTGACTCTTGTGCAAGCTAGCACTCTGACCTGACTGGCAAATTATCTCTTGTGAACTGATTCTGCATTAATCAGTAAGTATGCTGTCTGTTGGTGCTGAGAACGAAGATTTGGCATGCTAATTCAACCACATTCTGAACAGTAATCGAAAGTATCTCCGCGGCGAACTCACCACTTTTTACTTTTCAGCAGGGGAATTCCCAGATTTGAGAATCGGCAGCGGGGGCTGGATATAGATACAGTGCGACTGAACAACTGAGATGAGTCTCAAGGGAATCCAAAAGACCTTCGCCCGAGCTCCGCAGACTTTCAAGGCCAAATTCAATCTCGGCGATAATACACAAGATCCCGTATACATCGACGCTGAGCGAAGGTTTCAGGATCTCGAGAAGGAGACGAAGAAACTGCACGATGAGTCGAGGAAGTATTTCGATGCCATTACCGGTAATTCCGCGACTTCCATTTTTCTTTGCTGCTTTCTTTTCCCCCGCTAGGGCGCCTTTTTTTTATTGCTTGTAGCCTGGCTGATGTTTCTTTCTGGCTGTGCTGACGGGAAAGCTGGGAACTTACAGGCATGCTAAACCACCAAATTGAGTTCTCGAAAGCTATCGCCGAATTATACAAACCCATCTCCGGACGCGCTTCGGACCCGACGACGATGATACCTGAAGGGAATCCGGAGGGTATCCAGGCCTGTGAAGAATATGAGTCTATCGTACGGGATCTATTGACGACGCTACAACCGGAACTGGAACTGATAGAGTCGCGCATCATCAGTCCCGCTGATCAGCTTTTGGAAATCATCAAGGTTATTCGCAAGGTTTTTGTGAAGCGACAGCATAAACAACTGGATTACGATCGTCGCCGGGCCACCCTGAAGAAGCTCCAGGAAAAGAAGGATAAGTCGCTAAAAGATGAAAAGGCGCTTTATCGGGCCGAGAATGATGTGGAGCAGGCGACGCAGGAGTACAATTACTATAACGACCTGTTGAAGGGCGAGTTGCCGAAACTGTTCGCTTTGGAGGCGGAGTTTATCCAGCCTCTTTTCCAATCGTTTTACTATATGCAACTCAATGTCTTTTACACGCTTCACGAAAGGATGCAAGGGTTGCACATCGGCTATTTCGATCTCGCGTCAGATGTGGAGGAGGCGTATGAAAGGAAACGAGGCGACGTCAAAGAGCGAGCTGAGCAATTATCAATCGTTCACTTCAAAACAACCGGAGGCCGGCGGCCAGGTTCGAAATTCGCTCCAGGCGGAAAAGCCGCCGAGTCGAAAGCACATGCTGCTCGACGCACAACCAGCGCATCCGAAAACCCGCCTCCACCATACTCTGCCCATGCTACATCTCCCATACTTGGCAGCTCTGCCGGAGTTTATGGAAACGGCGCTCTTTCCGCTGCTGCAAAAGCAAAGCCCGCTCCTCCGCCTCCAAAGCCGAAGCCAGCGAAGTTTGCGGCTGCGCAGGTAGAAACGGCCACGGCGCTGTACGATTACGAAGCACAGGCGGT
This sequence comes from Byssoonygena ceratinophila, assembly GCA_001430925.1. Taxonomy (NCBI): domain Eukaryota; kingdom Fungi; phylum Ascomycota; class Eurotiomycetes; order Onygenales; family Onygenaceae; genus Byssoonygena; species Byssoonygena ceratinophila. The sequence continues at coordinate 45,262 of LJPH01004273.1, forward strand.
GGGAGACTTGAGCTTCACGACGGGAGATGTGATTGAGATTGTGTCGAGGACGAAAAATGACAATGAGTGGTGGACGGGTAAGGTAGATGGTAAAATTGGACAATTTCCTGGTATGTATCAACAATGCCCATTTGTCTGTCTCCTGAGGGCAGACGGGACGGGGAAGATGCTAATAGTGTGACTAGGAAACTATGTTAGACTCAATCGCTGAGGAGCGTATGTGCCTTGACTGACGGAATCATATCGTTTTCGGATCCCCTGTTATGTTCGCATTTGACCAATTTCTAGTATTTCCCTGGGTTTCATATCAAGGAAGGATATGCATTGTGAGGCATCAAAGAGCTCCTTGTACGATTTTTGATATCCATCTTTCTTCTATATATTGCGACAATGCTTCCCTAGCTGGCAGCTACACAACGGCTGTCTTCAGCGAAATGAAGAATGATTCAAACCGTAACTGTTGGCCCTGTTGGTCCAGAGTAGAAGCTCCCTGAAAGCATCCTTGCCGCCACTAAACGTAAACCCATTCGCTTTGCATCTTGGGTTCCCTTCAGGTCTTGTCGTGAATGACAAATATAATTGCGAGTTCTAGATCAATTGTTTCAATTCGTACCATTCTTGGAGACGAAACTTATGTCCTTTGTAGCTGAGAGTTGAAACTATTTGCGCTTGACTATTCGTGTTGGGTTTGGATGCCCCGCACCTGTTGTCTGTTCAACAGATCCAAGAGGGTCAACCTCACTTCTCACTTCTCGCATCCAGTCTCCTCCATCGTAACTCCATGGACAACCAACGATGCAGTTGGGATTCCAATTTGCTGCGAGACACGTTGTTGATCTCCAATAATTCTCTCACTCTCCTTGATTTTGCCCTCTCCTTTTGAATTCGCCGGAGACAATCGGTTGTGGCGCCCTGCAGCACTTACGAAGCCTTAGCTGTTGGTTTCCCACTTGACTGGCTGCTCGCGATGGCCCAGGGCGGGCTGGAACTGCCATGGAAATTGCTTGCTGCATGATGCTAGGAACGCCCCTGCGCAGCTGTTGGCCTGTCGGCTGCTTTGCTGGCGGCGGCTGTCGGCACCCCTGCAGGCGTCCACTGGGCTTCTAAGACTTCTAGCATGCACTGGACTTTGGCCTGCCTAATGCAGTATGGGCAGTGGCACCAAGACGGAACGATGTGTGGAGCTGTTCGGATCGATTCCCCCCGCGAACACGATGTAACTCGCGGAGAGAGAGCATTATTCCAGCTCCATCGACGAACACGACAGCTCCGGGAGCCTAAAGAAAGCTATATAACCAAGCGCAGCTTTCTCCTCTCTCTTGTTCCCCATCAGTCTTTCTTTTTCAGCCGTCGTGTTCATTCTTTCTCTGCGGCATCATGAAGTCCGCCATTCTCGTGACGTTGGCCCTGGCCGCCCATACACTGGCCTTCCCTCGTGTGACTGATCCAAAAACCAAGGTCACCTACCAAGGCACAAAGAGAAACGGCCTTGATGTTTTCCTGAACATTCCCTACGGCCAGGACACTGGTGGTCAGAACAGATTCAAGCCGCCCAGGCCACACGTTCCGAAGCGTGGCTCCACGGTCGATGCGCGATCATTCGGGCCCGCCTGTCCTCAAGAAACCGGCAATCCAAATTTCCCCTTGACTTTGTCGAGAATCGACAATATCTCCGAAGACTGCCTCAATCTGAACATTGTTCGGCCTCCTCTGCTGAGCAATGTGGCGAAGCTGCCCGTCATGGTTTACATTCACGGAGGCAAGCAGTTGTTCTTTCGTGATTTTCAGTGAGCGAGTGGACTGACTTGGCTATTAGGTAGTTTCTGGACTGGTTCGAATGCCGATCTTTCTTACGAACCGGACGGGATGATCATCGAGTCTGTCAAGAACGGACTTCCAGTCATCCACGTCTCCATCAATTATCGCCTGGGCTGTATGTTTCACGGGATCCTAATGTCGAGAAAATAGGGCAATGCTGATTAGATGTTACCAGTGTTCGGATTCGCCATCTCGGATGCTCTGAGGAAGGAGAAATCCACCAATGCGGGCTTGAGAGATCAGCGCCTCGCCTTCGAGTGGGTTCGCGACAACATTGAGCTGTTTGGAGGAGACCCATCGAAGGTCACCATTTTCGGACAATCCTCCGGAGGTATGAACGCAATGTATAATTTTGACTTTTGATTCACAGTTACTGACAATTGCGCTTCAGGTCTCTCTGTTGGCCTTCAGACCCTAGCATATGGTGGTAAACGGCCAGTTCCATTCCAGCAAGGTGTTTGCCACAGTCAGGCGCTTGAACCGGGAATCACGGGTGATTTCACTAACAAGGAAATGCGCCTGGTGACTAAAGCCGCCGGTTGCGATACCACTGATGTGCACTCTGCCGAAACTATTAAATGTTTGCGTCAATTTGACACTGCGACCCTCCTGAAGCACTCCATCGACGTCCACATCGCCGACATTTCAAACAACATTGGCGACTCTTGGCTTCCAGCAGTCGGTGATGACTTCCTCCCAGCGCCTCCGTCGACTCTCGTTGCCGAAGGCCGATTTGCAAATGTTCGGACAATGATTGGCTGGACTGAGGAAGATGTCACCTATTACACGCCAAAGGATATCTACACGGAAGAGGATACCATCAAATTCGTCCACAGTTACCTGCCCGGCTTCACAGACGCGTCGGTGAAGGCTGTCCTCAAGCTTTATCCTAGCTCTGACTTCTCGGATGATCCGGTCGCCAATCGTTCTGCGCAGTTTTACCGATCAGCCAGATTCTTCAGAGACGTTATCATGACATGCCAACCGATCTGGTACGGAGAAAATCTGGCACGCAAAGGCATTGACGTTTACTTCTATGACTTCAACCAGACATTGGTCTCCCCAATCTTGGCGGCTATGGGTAGCCCCGGCTTGGGTGCCATCCACACGTCCGAATTCGCATATGTATTTGGCAATCTTTCTCACTACGACATTCCCGGATATCCTTACAACCCAACTCCTCAGGACTTCAAGCTCAGGACAGAGGCTTCCCGATCCTGGACCACTTTCGCTAGCATCGGTCGCCCATCCGTGTGGTGGAAGAATACATTGAAAGGATGGGAAAAGGGCTTCTCTCGCGGCACCACGAATATTTTCGTTGCCGGAGGTCCATCGCACGGCTTGTCAGCTTGGGATGGCCCTAACTCCAAGCCAGCCTTGCGCGCACAGAAACTTCCTAAGCGATGTGAATTCTTGAACTCGCCGGAAATCAGACGCCAGATGCAGTTCTAAACTTCTACCAGCATTGATCTCAGCTTTTGTGCACATATCATTCTAACCAGTTTATCTTCTGAGGCACGATACTATTGTATATAAACTTGAACCTCCCTTTTGCTGTATAAAAGCAACATACTTCAAACTCAAATATTCAAACTACTTTTTTTTAAATTCTTGTCGAGAATTTGTCTCTAGCTCCTTGAGAATAATTGAAATTTCAAATGAGGCCGATAAGCACCTTTGCACAGAATGAAAGGCTCTTGACCAGGAATAAACTCCTACTTTTTGACAAGAGAAAAGGGACCGTGGCATTGCAGAGAAGACATGCCTCCCTACAAAGACATATCGAGCAAGGGTTGTGGCAAGAACTCACTCAGAAGCGAGTGCTGCCAGCAGTTACCTGGTAGGACTTTGCATGGACGGGCCGAACCCAGACACTTTGCAGTTGTCTCATAAGCCTGGCCCGGGCTCGATTCTTGCCGACTGGCCTTTTTGAGAACATGAGCCAGGGAAAAGAGGGAGTGGTACTCCGTAACTTGTCAGTTTGCATGCAGTATGTACATACAGTCCCTACACTACACACTGTACATGCACCAGCGTCGAGAGTTCCCTTGCAATAATCCCTTGCTTGTAATGCAGTGCAGCACTGCCAGTGCTCCCCTTTTTCTCTTCCTTTTTTTCCCTTTTCTCCTTGTTACTTTCTTTGCCCCCGCACGCAAGGAGCACAGTAACTTTTCAGTTGCTGGTTCACCAATGGCGCTCTGATTTATGCGTTGGCTTTTAAATTCGCAGGGCTCTTGTCCCGTGCCTGGCTCGCGAGGTTACCTTTGCAGATTGATTCGATGCCAGGCCCCTCTCCCGGCGCAGTGGTTATTTCGTTTCATGATCCCTCGTACTTCGTACATACAGACGAGCATGCGGAGTACTACGGAGTACTCCGGACACACTATTGCATGCACGTAATTCAGTTGGATGCTCCCTGCAAAAGCGTGGCTTCATTCTTCTCCCAGAATGAGTTGGTTTGAGAGAAGCTCCATCGAAGCCTTGGCGCGACCTTCTAGAAAAAACCAACTCGAACACGTCAAAAAGTATATTTTCAACCTTTTTCTTCGGCCTCACGAGACGACAAGAATGAAAGAGACTCGGGAGAAGCAAAAAAAGAGAAGTGATCTTTGCCCACACTCAGAATCGAACTGAGGATCTTATCATTACTAGTGATACGCTTTACCAACTAAGCCATGCGGGCGGAGGTCGAAGTTCGGCTAAAAGAGCTGCCCCATGGAGGCCGCGATTGTGGGTTAAACATCCGTCTTGGCGGAGTGGATATGGCGGATCCATCTACGAAGTACGAAGTACGGAGTGACTGGACTTCAAAAAGGGGTAGATTCCGAACTGATGACGGAGTTGGACCGGTCCGAATAAGCGCAGTGCAAAATAAGGAGCGATTCACCGTTCAGTAATAGGGCCTTGGGTACGGAGTATATCTTAACTAATGCCATCACCAAATGATAGTTTCAAAAGGAACATACTCATCAACAATGGCTCGTGAATCAAACAATAATGACTGCCAACAGGCATTAACTTCAAATGCGTCAAGAGTGTCTGGAATTGGCACCAGAACCGAGTATTTCTACGGTGTGTTAAACCGGAAATCGGGTGAGGACTTGCAGGAACACCACAGTATGTATGGAGCTTCAACAATCTTTCTAAAGCAAAAGTACGGAGTACCGTGTATCTAAAAAGAGGCTAAAGACACTGAGAGACTCCAAGTCAAAAAAAAAAAAGAAAAAAAAAAAAAAAAAAAATTGACATGATTAGACCGGGAAGTAATATTAAAAGGTAGTTCCGAGGGCTGCAAAAATATGTCTCTTGACCAGGGCCAGAGATGAACATTGCTAGTCGAACCGCTTCTCAGCCCGAGTTGAAGCGTCAACGGAGGCAGTTTGATCTCAGCCGCTATCGATCCTGGTATTCGATAACTTCTTGTGGTGGGTATCTCTTGGTTTTTTTTTGGGGTTTTTGTTTCATCAGGTCATTAAAAGCAACTCCCAGAGGGGACTCGAATCAGACTGCCGCAGCCTGTCATTCAGTTCAATCTTGGTCTAACTGCACGGGCTTCTTCCCAGAACCTGCTTCCGCGCTTCTTGCCTGCCAGAATGTTGGGTTCGTCATCAGGTATCTGCATAATATCATACCACTCCAGGCCCCATTCATCAGCCAACATCTCAAGGTACTCATCTACGCTATATCGATCAAGGTTGACCTCGGTGGCATCGGTTTCACTCTCAACATCATTATAGACATGAACATTGTAAAATTCAGCCAGGTTCTCAACTTTCTTCAAGGCCTCCCTCTGCATGGTATTTCCTGGAAAGTTTATCAGCCTAATCCGGAAAGGAAGATGTGATAAAAAAGAAACATCCGCTGACTTTTGTCGAGAGAAAACTTTTTTTCTTTCTCTGTCCAGCTGCCTTTGGCGTGGTTTCCCATATCCCGCAGTGCTTTCAGATGCTTTGGGAAGTCGTCTGATACGAGCCATTCGCATTTGCCGCTTTCGGGATCGATTTTGAACACGGAAATCACATTGATTTTCTGAAATAGCTTATATAGCCGACCGTTTCTCCGAATGTTTTCCGAATTAGTGAATCTGTTCTCAAGGTGGTTAAAGCGATTATCAATCTGCGTAAAGCGATCATCCACCTGTTTGAAGCGATCATCCACCTGTTTGAAGCGATCATCCACCTGTTTGAAGCGGGCATCTATCCTTTTTTCCAACTCGTCAAATCGATCGTCCACCTGTTTGAAGCGGGCATC